>VNKF01013362.1:0-102926 GCA_008044355.1 Drosophila lacteicornis
ACCCAAAAAGTCGTAGAACAAAAAATGTTCAGCTCGAGCTGTTTAATAAAATAAAGGTAGTTCCAGAACTACCTCTCTAAAAATTTTTGGATTTTTGCTCCACCGGCCCCAATAGCTCAAGTTTTCAACATTTTCAATTTCGCACTTTCACTCCCATTTCTCCTAAACTAATCCGTTTTTGAAAAATCTTAGTATGCAGTTTCAAAGAGGTTTACAATACCTTTCGATCAAGATATAAATGGTTCTGATCGGACTATCGTAGCAGATTTTCAATTCTACGGCTGTATATAGTAGTCTCCTTGCGCACCACAGTCTCGGTGCTCATCGTCACTACGTGGACTACCGTCCTCAGTGATTTTTATACTTTATAGGGTAGGCGATTTCTCCTTCTGCCTGTTGCATACATTCTCGGTTGGCACTAACTTATGGGTACCGGGTACAAAAATAAAAATGCTTCAAGCTGTTAATGCGAAATTCTGGTAGAGTTTGATCTCGTGATTACGAAAATATCATTATATAACTTTTTATGGATACTCTTTTGAATGTAAAAAAAAAAATGTACAGGTATTGAATCAACTTTTTGATTTGTCAAATATATGAATTATACTGGAAAAATACTTTGTATGCTGAGCTCAAGAGGCTTAACAAAAGTGAAAATTTCAATCTGTTAAAAACTACTATACTTAAAATTAACTACTAGATTTAAAAATTACATTATTGGACAATGCCTTTAGATGATCTGAAAACTTTAATAGATGTGGTGAACAATCGGACTTAGCCATGGAAAACATGTGGGAAAGCTAAAATCGAGTGTGACCGACTGTGAGATACCCGGTACCCAAAGCATTGTGGGTGAAATTAATTAGCACATGAACAGGGAAAAAAGAAAATGTTGAGAAATAAAGACAAAAGATGCTAGAACATGTTGAGCAACAACCAAAAAAGACATGTTAAGCTACACGCACTGACACTCTCTCAAAAGCTATGTGCTCAGACATCCGAAAAGTATTCCTGAGCAGTGCGATAGAGCGAGAGGGTGACTATTGACCCCTCGTTTTGACTCAATCCTACGGAACACTTTTCGCTTGTCTGAGTACGTAGCTTCAACAAGAAGAATAAGCATACACAAAAACTTTATTGTTTAATAACTTCCATGTTTACCATCCAATTTTACTCAAATTTTCAGACCACGTCCACGAATGCCTTCTTATTTATTATATCTATTTAATTTAAGCTGGAAATCACGACAAATTTTAAAACAAACTTGATCTGTGTGCAACAGATTCCAATGTTGTCACCAAATTTGGTAACTTTAGCTCTTATAGTCTCTTTGATCTGTTGTTTCACACGGAAGGACGGACAGACAGACGGACACACGGACATGGCTAAATCGTCTCGGCTGGTGAAGCTGATCAAGAATATATATACTTCATGGAGTCGGAGATGCCTCCTTCTGCCTGTTACATACATTCTCGGTTGGCACTAACTTATAATACCCTTGTACCCTATAGGTATCGGGTATAAAAAGCTTTTTTAATAGCCTTCAAGGGTATTATAATTTGTTTACCATTGGCGTTACCATTTACCATTTAGCGTTATTCCACCTCGAGACCGCAAAACATGCTATAAAATGAAAATTGTAGATCAGGCTTTTTAAAAGTCGTGAAAGTATGTACAATCGGCCGAATTTCTATTGTTCTTATTTGTTGTTAAAATTAGCCTTTCGTGGAGGTCCTGGGTTAACAAAATCAAACTATTTAAATAATATTATTAAAAAAATCACAAATTATTTCAGTTGGCATTTTTAATAGATTCTGAGTAAAGCCAACCAAAGTCATCCGAGTCACGAAGTCGCGTCTAATTAACTGCAAGTTCAACACAATTATAATTTGAAATCCTTTGATAACCCATAAAGGCCACTTCTGCCAACCTACTCGCGAAATGAACTGCAATCACTCAAAGTACAAATTGTAATCAAGCTGCTCGCAGCTCATACAAGACGCAAAAAAATTGCCAGCGAAAAGGCGGAGAGCAACTGAAACCCGAAAACGAATTGCAACAAAATGCTCAAACACACTCTACGAAATTGACTTAAATAAATAAATGGGCCAAAACAAAGACAAAACACATGCGAAGCAGGAAAGTGAAAAGTGAATGAAGATGGTCCCCGGGGGAGTGTCATAGAAACAAAGTGCATTCCCTTGCGCAAAAGGCGGCGGGGAAGGGGTCGTTGTTAGCTTGTTGCAACGTTTTCATTTCATTTTATTCAGTAAATGCAATGCAACATTCGAATGCAACAACTGCAGCGGCAAAGACGACGCTTAGTAGCTCATCCATTTTCATTTGTATTAAGCAAAAGGCAAAGGACATGGCTGGCGAAAGTCTCTTGAACACCGCCACCCCATCTTTTCCTCTTTTCCGCCTTTCCGCCCGCGTAAAATAAAAGCATTGGCATTACTCAGCAAATACTTTGCCTTGACAAAAAGTCTATACAACCAACACAACCCCCAACTTGTCCTGCTCGTTAGCACAGCTGCGAAGAGAATTTATCTTACTCCCACGAATGCAACTCGAGTTTATTTCATTTTATTTTATTTTTCTTTTACCCTCATTGTTTCTGTTTTTCATATTGGACATATTGTTAGCCCCACTGTGATCGATGCAAATTGATGCGTATTGTTAATGGAATTTTTCTCGTGCAAGAACACGAGCTCTGGAAAATAACCAGCAGCCACACTTGACGAAAAACAAAGGATACTTACGGAAAAGCGTTTATCACTGAGAAGTACTGACATATTTGCAACAAGTGTGTCATACAATATAGAACAAACTATTCGGATAATTTAGTCGGAGTCAAGTGCGTTATTTTGTGACTGTACATGACCATGCCTATATTGCAGCAGCTATTACGTATGTGCAAATGAAATGACTTCATGGGTTACAACTCCAAACATTCGCTGTCAAAGATGATCTTTATAAAGTGTAACAAATTAAGTAAAAAGGGACGTTCAAGGAATTAGAGACTATTCAATTACTTGCATCGATTAAAAGTGCTAGCACATGTGATACTTAAAAAAAACTATGTTTTTTAAAACAGCATCACTCGAGACTTTGTTGCGGAAAGACGTGCTACACACAAAGCATCGCCAATTCTAGTGGAGACAAAAACAACAATCTACCCAATTTTAAAAACAAACAGAAGCACAAAACAAACTCAAAAAAATCCAAAAACAGAAACCCGTACCGAACAGTTATCGCAAGGGCAAGCGCAGCGGGCCCAACGAATAGTACGATGTCGAGACCACCTGATATATAGTAAAGCTCAATCCACCGTGGAACAATTCAACGACTTTTGAACCGAAATATATAACAATCACAAGAATGGACAACAAAACGTTTGAGAATGTCAACCCCTTTATAATAAACAAAAAGTAATAGACTTCCAATGCAGTGGTGAAGTCAATTCAGTTAAAAAAGCATTGACGGATCCCTGTTAGTTAAGACAAAACTACAAAAATTAACAATATAAGGAGCTAAGGTCACAAAAGGTAACCGATGTCGAACAGAAATTACATTTCAAAACCACACCCTTCAAAAATCCGGCTTCATCATCATAACTTTCGCACCTACCATCCTTCCAACAATAATCAACATAGGATATGAACGAGTCAATGTTCGTCCCCATATCCCTCAGCCACTAAAATTCTGGATCTGCCTCAAAATCGATCACCCTACCAAATACAGCAAGAGTCCCAAATCTTGCAAAAAATGTTAAGAAGTTCACTCACCAGACGACGAAAGCTGCCCAAAATTCTGCGTCAACTGCAAATACGACACGAACATAGTTAACAATCACACTCCGCTCGACGAACATGCCCAATATTCATTAAACAAATGAAAATAGTCTCAATAAAAAATATCGAAAAGGTAGTCTTAAGAATGGCAAGAATCATATACAGCCAACGCCACACACACCAAACCACACCATACGCCAAAGTACTGCAATAACAACCAACTCGACCAACACCAACACAAACTGCCAGCACCTCCAAAGCCTCAACCCAGAAGACCACACAGATCCAACACAAAAGAACAATTAACTCCTACGATGATATGATTCCGAACACAACGACGGCAAACTCGAAGCCAGGCCTACCAGCCGCCGAATCACTGGAAGAAGTCATGGACATCACAAACTCCACAGCCCAGCCAATACAGAAATAGTATTCCTGAATCCGACCGTAAGCTTAGAAGCCACGTAAAAGATAAATCCAATCCCCTTAATAAACCCTCTAAAAGCCAAAGATAAAACTGACAAAAACAAAACTTTGAACTCAAATCTTGCAAACTAGTCAGCAAAAATTAGATCAGACCAAAATTATAACGACAAAGAATTGTAAAATTATTAAATATTAGAAATTAAACCCAATGATCCTAATCTAAATTTCCTCTATCATAACACTAAATTAAAGTAAACTCTCGCCATACACCAATGCTTAGAATAATCCAATGGAACATTCACCGCTAAGAAACAATTATATTGAACTCAAAGTCCAGTCCTCTCATTATAGCCCTCCAAGAAACCCATATTACAAACCTAATCTCTCTCCCTATCCCAATCAACTACACCCTTTATATCAGCAACAACACAGATAAATTCGGAGGCACCGCCCTCTTCATACACAACTCCATCTCACAAAAACCACTCTACTTAACGATTACTTGAATGCGGTCGGTGCTTCTGTCCACTCGAAAACCAAATGTAACGTAATTTCTGCATACATCTTCCTCTCCAAACCCTTTACCCGGCAAAACCAAACAAACCAAAAACATGATCAGTTCCCTTGGTTCCTGCACACTAGTGCTGAGAGACTTCAACAGCTGCCACCCCTACTGGGGATCACCGATGCCCAACAGGAGAGGGAAAACAATTGGCACCTACATCGACCGTTAAGACTACATTTTACTCAACGACAAATCTCCAACCCACTTCTCAACACACAAAAAGTTTATACTTATCCTTCGCATCAGCCCCAATCACTCTAGAGTTAAGCTGGAAAGTTTTTAAAAGAAACATAAATACTCATAACCACATTGAATACAAAAATCAAACGCGAAATTTAAAAGAGCCATTATTGAAGCCAAACGTATATCCATCGAACCCATCCAAAACGTGGGCCAACATTAGATGTCTGTGTCTACACCCCACAAAAAACATTTACTGCATAGACAACCCAAACTCACATACAGCAACTACAGACCAATCTTCTTTGCCCAAACTTGGTCAGAAGAAGCAGAAGAGCAAAACTTCTCTCCACCATTCCACCTAAACAAACACCTGCTCAATACCTCGATTAACTACATCCCTTCGAAAACAGCTCTAGAACCAGAAAACGACATCTCATTTATTGAATTCTCTTCCGCCCTTAACTCCATGAAAGGCAACACACCAGGTCTAGACGGCATATCATACGCCATGATCAAAAATTTGACCATCGCCTTTTAACACATAATCATTAACCACTTTAACAACATTCTCGACTCTTACATCTCACAATCTTTCAAACTAAGCTTAGTTCTACCCATATTAAAACCACATGAACCTCAAACAGAAATAAAATAGTATAGGCCTATCTCACTTAATTCATGTCTAGCCAAACACTAGACTAAATCGTGGCGAAAAGGTTGTGGTGATTCGTTCTCAACAACAAACTCATACACAACAGCCACAGTCTACTCTATGTAGACCACCTAGTATCCAGATCCCTTGTTCTCAAAAAACACCTCTCGGTGATCTCCCTCGACTTCACCAAAGCATTCGACAAAACTGGCATATACACAGTCAAACACCAACTCCACGAATGGAAATTAGACCCACGTATCCTTAACTACGTTAAAAACTTTATGTCTAACCGAAAAATCACAGTTATGACTGGCAATCAGCTTTCTAGTAGTAGTAGTAGAGGAATTGTGCTCCTACTCAGACTCCATCCTCTCAAAAGACAAATGCCAAGCAATCCATATTTGTCGCAAACACAACTGCTAAGCAAAACTTCTCATGGGAAACACACCCATACAAATGACAAAAAACTTAAGATACTAGGCCTCACTATCAATCACAGATACCACTGGAACACACACATTGCTAAACTAAAAGCTGACCTCAACAAACCGCTAGGAATAATTAAACACCTTTCAGCACACAAATATAATACCAGCACTTCATCCCTTAACCAAATTACGAAATCCATCCTCGTCTCTAAAATAGACTACTGCCTGCCCATTTCTGGATATGCTCCCAAAGCACACCTAAACCGCCTTAAAATCTGCTAATAGATTTAAATACATTCTTAATAGAAAATAAGAGAGATTACCTCAAAAGTAAACTCTGCAAAAACTTCATTCAAGCAATAGACTTGCCACTCAGTAAGCTCACCAAAATTAATAAAATAAAGTATAGATACCCAAGCACAATAGCCAGAATAATTCAATCTTGTAAAAATCTCTCTCTTTCATACTCCCCCATTAAAACCAATACCTGACATGAAAGTATCAGCAAAGCAACCGACATTACCCTGTCCAAACTCAACAAAAACTCAACCCAATAGTATTTCAGCAACAATTTCATCTCCTTAAGTCCTCATACCCAAGGTACAACTTCATATATACTGACGGCTCTAAAGCGAGAGGTATAACAACGTATAGCATAACGATCGAAATAGCCTCAATCAAATCCGGACTCCTACATGGGTAGGGCTCCTATTTGGTAGGAGGGGTAGTTTTATTGAGCGAAATTATAGCAATTCACGAAGCTGTACTACATTGTAAAAATACTCCAGGCAAATATGGCATCACAAACACCCACAACCACACGCACTATGCCTCCTCCGTTTGACAGTTAAGAATTAAAGACTTCCCATAAATAGTTCTGATCTGGATCCCTAGTCACATAGGCATTTTAGGGAACGAAAACGCTGACCACATAGCCAAGCAAGCAGTCAGATATCTCCTGACATACACCCCAAACTACAACACGAATGATATCACACACTTCCTAAAAATTACCCTCCGGGAAAAAAAATGAACTCCTCAATCAAACATCAAGTTGGTACCAAAATATCTTAAATTCAACACCAAATCCCTACAAACATCTACTTGACTACTCCCTTCCCTGCAGGAGGGACCAAATCATTCTAAATAGACTGAGGTTAGGCCATACAAACTTAACCAACGCAAACTACCTCGACAAAACCAAATCTAGCATATGCCCTATGTGCAACAATGCACACATCGACATGCATCATACATTTTGCCCCTGCCCCTCCCTAACTCCACAACGACTCGCATCCTTCAACAGCCACAACCCCAACAAAAACACATTCCGAAGCCATACTTAAATTCCTTAAAACCACAAACATTAAACATCAAATATAAGAACTAGAAAATCCAAACCTAATGTTAAACAAAAATTATTACTACTATATAATTAAAAAAAAAAAAAAAAAAGTAATGTAAATATGTAAATGCAATTAATCACAAAAATGTATATCAAGCAACGAGCTGGAGGCCCTCAAACCCCCTGTTAGCACTTAGTTTTAACTATAGTCTAGCATTATATAAATAAATAAATAAATGTTTTTAAATTAAAGAAACTCATAAGTTACCATTATCTGATGATTAATGGTTGAACAGAGAAAATCAACTTTTTTATCTTCTTATTAATTAATATTAATAATATTAAAAATATTAAATTAAGACCAAAATGTAAGACCATTTAGTTATAGAAATATGTTGAAAATGTATAATTTATGTTATAATTTTTATCTCTTAATTTATCGATAGCTCGTATGGCAGCTATAAGATACAGTCATCCGATCTGGCCCGTTCCGACTTATATACTAACGGGAAGAAAGAAGACTATCTTCAAAGTTTCAATATGATAGCGCATAAACTGAGAGACTAGTTTGCGTATAGACGGACGTGGACAGACGGACGTAGACAGACGAACGGATGTACGATCATCGGACCGACGGGAATGTCTAGATCGACTCGGCTTTTGATGATAATCAAGATTATATATACAAAAATTACACCAGTTTACAAAATGAAAAAAAAAATGCTCCAAGCCTGTTGATGCGAAATTCTGGTAGAGTTGAATCCCCAGATCACGGAAATGGCTTTAATTTTTTTTCTATGGACACGTTTTTTTTTAAAGATTTTTTAAAGTTTTCACAAAAAAAAATCTGCTCAGTTTACGTTTATTATTTCATAGCTCGAGTTGTAGCCAACCAATTTACCCGTCGAATCTTTTATTTTACAGGTAATGAACTAACCTTTCAATTTTAAAACACTTTATGTTTATTGGATAAGTACTTTGTGTGCTATAGCTCGATAAACTTGAAAAAAGTGGAAATTTCAATCCGTTAACTCAAATGTTAACATGCTGCTAGCATCCTAAAAACTCGAAAAAAATCCGTTGAAAAATCAAAACGTGTTTCTTTATAAAGTTGATTGCCCAACGTATCAAACAGGCCTAAAACTCCAGAAATCCGTTGAAGAATAGATTTATCGTGGATTTTCAAAGTTAAGAAAAAAGAGATTTTTTTTAAAATTTTTGGTCGGATGCCCACCAGATAAAGGTACAGTGCTGGACAACGCCTTTATATGGTCTGTTAACTTTGCTAGATGTGATGAACTGTCGGATATAGGTATGAACAAAATGCTACGTTTTGTTAAATAAACAAAAATTTACAAAATTAAGTTGAAGTAAGATAAAAATTAAATTATCGCCTTTATATACATACAGCTTTCGCCAACTAATTAGAAAGATGATTATGGTGGTAGTTGAAGTAAGATAAAAATTAAATAATTGCCTTTATATTTGATTTGGGTCATTGGTACCATTAAGGGGTTATGTGGCCTCGCGACCATAAAACGTGGTCTAAAAACAATTTTTTTTTTCTGCAGAAAAAATATAGCAGGACTATTCTGTACAAGAGCGCCCCCTTCAAATCGATATGACTCCCGATTTTTAGTTGAGATGTGGTCAGGATTTTAACCTATTCAATAAATTGGGAAATTGGCTTTTTTTATTTCAAGGGCGGCGGGAATCCTTAAGTCTTATGTTCTGTCAAATTTGCTATTTTTTTAATAAATAAAAGTATCCCAACTTTTTTGCTAAATACTTAAGAAAACAACAAATTTTGAAATAACTGATATCTTTCTAATTAGCTAAATTTTTTTTTTTTTTCGGAGCACCGCAGCATATTGATTAGATCCTTACTACTACTAACTCTAATTTTTGGCTTCTCATCGATACAAAGACCACCACCATAATCATCTTTCTAATTAGTTGGCAAAAGCTGTAGGTATATAAAGGCGATAATTTAATTTTTATCTTACTTCAACTTAATTTTGTAAATTTTTGTTTATTTAACAAAACTTAGCATTTTTTTCATACCTATATCCGACAGTTCATCACATCTAGCAAAGTTAAAAGACCATATAAAGGCGTTGTCCAGCACTGTACCTTTAATCTTGTGGGCATCCGACCAAAAATTTGACAAAATTTATCTTTTTTCTTTACTTTGAAAATCCACGATAAATCTATTCTTCAACGGATTTCTGGAGTTTTAGACCTGTTTGATACTTTGGGCAATCAACTTTATAAAAAAACACGTTTTGATTTTCCAACGGATTTTTTTCGAGTTTTTAGGATGCTAGCAGCATGTTAACATTTGAGTTAACGGATTGAAATTTCCACTTTTTTTAAGTTTATCGAGCTATAGCACACAAAGTACTTATCCAATATACATAAAGTGTTTTAAAATTGAAAGGTTAGTTAATTACCTGTAAAATAAAAGATTCGACGGGTAAATTGGTTGGCTACAACTCGAGCTGTGAAATGATAAACGTAAACTGAGCAGATTTTTTTTGTGTAAAACTTTAAAAAATCTTTAAAAAAAACGTATCCATAGAAAAAAAATTAAAGCCATTTCCATGATCTGGGGATTCAACTCTACCAGAATTTCGCATCAACAGGCTTGGAGCATTTTGAGTGTAAACTAGTGTTATAATACCCTGCAAAGATATAAAAATGAAACAAAAAATTAAATTCAAAACCTTGACAGAAGATTTGAACCATTCCTCATATGTATATACCTCTTATGCCTCATATGCATATTTCTCATCTTGCAGTATTTATAGCTCAAGAGCGGCTACGGAGGTAGGGCATTTGCTTGTCTACGCGTTAGGAGCCTTATCCATAGTCTCCGTCGAGTGCGTGAAGATCCTCAGTTCAAATGTCGTGCACTTGAGATAACATGTACACCCATAGACCCCTGTCAGCTAGTTGATTACATTTTTTAATTTTCTGTGCTCGGTTCATATAGACAGATATGAACAAAGCCCACAAATAATCTTAGGTTTCTAAATATTCGATTTCGTCTGAACAATGGTTGTCTAATTGGATAACCGTCTTCTACCACAAAATATTAATTTTTACTTTTGTTGACTAATACGCGACCAAGCCTTAGAAGACATAAATGTCCTACATTAATCGCCCAGAATGTCCGCAATAATCAATCGTAAAAGAAAAGGATGTCCCACGGTATCATACAAGGAAAGCGAATTGAATAAGTTTCAATGCCGGGAGAAATGTGACGCCATTGCCGAATTCTCACCACGACTTAAATTTTCGATCTGGAAATTAACGACGAGATTAATGATCGAAGACATGTGCGTTATCATGTGAGGCAGTGTGCTGTCGACATTGGGCAGCAAACGCAGTTTTGCAATGCAGCAAAACTATGTTCGCAATGAGCTGGCTGAAAGAGTCATAGCAAGTATGCTGCTCTGGAATGCTGTCAAAGAAGAAGTTGTACTATCCGCTGATGAAAACTGTTGACAAAGGGATGGGAGACTTTTAATTTCTTGGTCCCGGTAGATTATTAAAGGCAACATAATTTGGTTGATTGGCCTCAAAACACAGAATTTTAAAGTCCCGTATCAATTCATTTGATGTGAAGGTTCGATCGAATAATAGTGTTACGAACCTTGTGAAAAAAGCCAGGGATCGCAAGAATTCGATGACCCCTATAAAGCGCACGAAGACTTTTTATACATTTCGTTAGCTCGTTCCATTTTAGATTACGGATCTTGCGTTTAAAGTCCCCAGTGGTACGAACACAGCAATCGCATTGAGTCAGTTTTGAAGAACTTTAAACTTTTCGCTCTTTCTGGCTTAAACTGGAATGTAAATGATGTTCAATTAGGGCCGATTTTTCAATGTCAGGTTAATTTTTGTCATTGAGGTAAATTGTTTTTCGGAGTTAAGTAGGCCACCCAAATCATGTATTTATTTAGCTGACTGGCAAATCCTGACTAGAGGAATAGCTCTAGTCTAAAATCTGTCAGTCAGATAAACACAAACATTATTTTTGGCGACTAAATTACTTGGAATAACAATGTATCTCAATAACAAAAGTCACCCTGGCATTAAAAAATCGGCCCTAAGTGAGGTACTCATAGTAAAATTTCATATATTTACAATTTGTGTGTAAGGCTGAGTACGTTTTCAAAACTTACCAGCTTACTTTAAGACTTAAGTAATTTTCATACAATAGATTTATGTGATATCGTGAAAGCCCGAAAAATGCATATTAAAGCAACTCAATCCTCCATGCCCTTCCCACTTTGAGACCTACGAGCGGGGATAGACCCGGAAGAAACCGAAGAAGTGAAGTAAAAAATGTCATAAATAAGAACATTTGCAATTTGTTTATATTAAAATGGAGAGTCAAAAAGCATCCTAAGGTGGAATGCTGGGCAGTGTTCTTGTATACAGTGCACAGATTCGCATTGCATTTGACTCAGCCAACTGCCCCCACACCGTCCTCCGGTGATGCAGTATCGCCTGCTGTTTTGTGAATTATGCGCCTTCCGTTGCATGTGGCGGCATTTCCCAGCGCTAGCCAAAGCGCCAGCTAGCACACTGAAAAGAATTTAGTTTGTACTGGCATTCAAATTAAAATTATGCGCTTTATTCTGAATAATTGAGAACATAATAAACGATTTATGGCCACATCAAGTATAATTAATAAATTGCTTATAATACTTGCCAAATGCTTCAAAAAACGTTTATAAAATTTAAAAAACCCATTTTCAAACGAAAGTGCTCATTGCACATAAATATTTTTCAATGTCCTTCATTCCTGTTCCAGGGCCCAAGTCAAAATAATGGCTTGACGCGCCTGGCTGCATATTTTTGAAGTCAGCGTTGTGGATGCAGGATGTACGAGCGAAGAAGAGAACTGGTCCGCCGCCTACAACTAACAGCGCTCGTTTTTGTAATAAAAATGTCATAAATCTTGATTTCTTGAACTCTAAACCAAAAAGCGTGCGATAGTGGAGCAGGACACAGCTCTGCCCTTCCAGGGCTTTTGGCTGCCATTCTGCCTTGCTCGCGCTTGTTGTTTTGGGTTGGCAATATAACTGTCTATTTATGCTCGCCTTGCATATGAAGTACTTTTTATTTGTTTTTATTTATTTGCACTCGTTTGCAATGCACTGTCCTGGCTTCTATTCTCGCTTTGTCCTTTCCTCCACTGCAAGGAGGGATAATGTCATAATCTATGTCGGGATAATTGATTTATTAACTCTTAAAAAGGCAAAACATTAAATTGTAATTTCTCGGGGTAAGGAGCTATGATAAAGTAACTTAAAAAGTTTAGTATTTACCTACTTAGGGTCGGCTTCTACCCTCCCTGTCAAAATATCGCGGCCAGATAAAGTTCCGGCTAAGACAATTTTGTTCTCTCTCATGTAAATGTAAGAGCTAACTTTTACATAGACTCCCTGTCAAATCTTTTCCGGCTCATCAAAAGGACAGCTGATTTCCGATAGCCAAGTGAAGAAGAGAATTAGAGCAATTTTGAGTGGTTCCCGTAACCAAAGCAACCGTGCAGTTGCTGCAGCAATAATCTAAATCATCATCAATCTAAATAATCGATTATAGCAGCAGAACGCTCTGTTCGTGTTCAGATAAATTTACAGGATGCCTTACGATAAGTTCATTTGGTGATTATCTTTTTCGGACAAATAGCTATCAGGCACATTGACAGGCACGGTAGAAAACTGCCCCTAGCTGACATATTTGGCTTATACCAAAAAGACTGGAATAATAGTATATTTAATTTAAATTGACTGCAAAATATTAAAACACTCGTTAAATAATACCCATCACTGAATAATATAAACACACTTAGCGTTTTAAGTCATCATTATTCTTCAGGTCTCGGAACATCGTAAAGGCTTAAATAGAATACTTAAAAGGATTTTACATATTTTTGACTTATTCGTTATAGACACTGGCATAGAATTCATATTACAAATAATAAATTAGTCATTATACATAAACATCTGATTCTTGTCGTAACTCTTAAACAAGTGTCTGCTTCTGTGTTCGTGTGTGGCAGGATTGTCTTATCACATGTGAACATCACTAAAAACGTATTGGTCCTTAAATTTGTTTAAACTTTTCACATGAATTCATCGTAATTATAATTGATTGCTTATACATTTAAAATAATTTATCATTTAATTATATATTTTAGTAATAATTTAGGTTTTTCGTTTTCCCTTCATATCATCATTATGTGCTCTTGTTAATTATAGTTGAATTTGTTCCTTCTATATGTCGTGCTTGATTGGTTCTCTTTAAATTAATAAATTATCACAAATTGTTTTGTCATCAAATGCTTTTAAAAATTATTTCCAATTAGTCAAGTGAAAGAATTAAGTAGCCCAATAAAAATTGTTGATTTTTACGGTTTGTCAAATGGCAATCACCAGTGATCCATGTCCCGAATGCGCTCCACTGGAGGATTGCTGTAGGAAGAAAGTCAGAATTTTAGTTAAAATTACATTAAAATAAATAAAATAACATTAAGGTATGCCTATTAGACTTTTAGCCTCCTCAACACAATTATATACGAATTAATCCAGTTGATGGATAAACTTACGGCAACATTCTCGCCAAAGCGTGCTTGTGCAGCGGTGAGATTTGCACGGCGGCCGAAGCGATGCTGGAACCAGAGTCCTGGGACATCGTGCGCTGCATGTGATGCATGGGATGTTGCACCACCGATCCTCCCACGAACTGCAGCTGCTGCTGGTGGTGGTGCTGGTGGTGCTGATGGTGCTGCTGCAACGGGTGCTGGTGCAGCGGATGAGAGTGTTGAGGCTGCTGCGCCATCTGCTGGGCCCTACGGAAGGGGTATCTCCAAGGGCTCTTGGGGACATCCGACCGGAAGGCCTTATTTTCAACCCCTCCACTACCTGACACCCCGGCGGGACTATCTCGACGCGGCGCCGTACCCTGTTGCATGTCCCGAGCCTTGGAGCTGAGGCGACGCAGGATGCGAGATCCCAGGCCGGGAGGATCCTCCAGACCGCGACTGTTCCTTGGCTTTCTATACCGGACGTCGCTGGACTCCTCCAGGATCACATGCCGATCATAAGGGGTTCCATAGTAAACCTCCAGAACTGTGGAGAAAGTGTGCGGCCAGACCAGATCGATGATGGAGATCAGGACACCCACAATAAAGCAGAGAATACCTAAAATATGAGGAATTATTGACAATTAGATGTGTTCTGGAAAACTTTTACCAACTTTAAGTTTATAAAAATATCACTGTGGACCACGTAGTGACGATGAGCACCGAGATTGTGGTCCGCAAGGAGACTACTATATACAGCCGTAGAATTGAAAATCTGCTACGATAGTCCGATTGGAAGCATTTATATCTTGATCGAAAGGTATTGTTAACCTCTTTGAAACTGGAATATTTGAAATTTTGAATGTTGGAGTTCTTGGGGCCGGTGGAGCAAAACTCAACAAACAATGTTAAATGTTGTTGTGATCTAGCTCTAAATACGCATCTAATGACACCTCAACCATCCGTTCAAAAGATATTCAATAAACAAGATTTTAACGGTTTTTCCGAAATGAGAACGTTTGTCCTGTTGTTTGTCTGTCTGTCTGTGTGTCGATTTTTTTGTTTTAGAGTCCTGGAACTACTTTTATTTTATTGAACAGCTCGAGATAAACAACTTTTGTTGTACCACTTTTTGATTTTCCCGCTAGTTTGGCGGGAAAACAGCTAAAAAGGCCAGATTTCCCGCGCCCATAACTTCTAAACGACTAAAGCTACAGAAACCTGCTATATGTCGCTAGAAATTAAAATTAATATTTTTTTTAAGTTTTTGAAGTTTTTTTAAAAATTGCCTTAAAATAGCACTTGAGATTGCCCAACTTTTGGTATATAACACATATCTGGGAAAATTCGCTTTCTCGAGATAGTACTCATTAAAATTAGTACCAAAGATCCCATATACCTAGCCTTTTACATGCACTATACATATATTTATGTAAAAAGTCATGTAGAGTCATATAGAAACGTACACAATGCAATAATATTTAAAACCATCAAAGGAAACTTAAAATAATTTAAATTAAAAAAAAAAAACGGTGCACATTTTTTTCTTTATTTGATCAAATTTATTGCGTTTTCCGCTACTTGGGCGGAAAGCTGGAAATTTCTCGCGCCCATAACTTCTGAACGACTAAAGATACGGCACTAAACTGTAAAATACCTAGCCTTGGAAATAAAGAGCAGCGTGTCGAATTAGAAACTAGTTGAATTACATGTAATTTATTTTTGTTAACGTTACTATTAATCGTCACAAGATTTGATATCAGAAACTTTTGAAGTTGAAGGTGCCATCGTCACTTTAATCTCACCTCGTTAAGAGGTGTTTTTATTTGATAAAACAGATCACAAAAACAAAAAATGTCTCTAGTACGCAAAAGTATCAATTTAATGTTTCAAATAATCAAAGAAAAAAGGAGGAAAAATCCATTTGAGTGTAACCGACTGTGAGATACCCGGTACCCAAGGCACTGTGGGTAGATTTAAAAGGCCCATTTCCGATTTCACTTTATTTAATTTTGCTAAAATGTATAAAAATCTTTAAATAAATAAAGCGACAGGCAGATGAAAATGTTGAGAAATAAAGACGCTTGAGCAACACCCATTGGTGCTGCTAACAAAAATGTATATGTATATGTATATATATATATGTATATGTTGCATAAGTTATTTGTTGTTTAATAACTTCCATGTTTATCATCATACATTTTTAGAGCATACATTTTTCCGCACAAATCTATTTATTTCATAAATAATCAAAAAATCACGACTATACCTTAGTACTGCGGATTGGACTTGGAGGTTGGAAGTGGGCTTGGCCAAATTTTGAAACAAACCGAGAATCTACTCGACTGTAGCTTTCCTTCTTGTTATTGATAAAATAATAGCTTAGCTATTTGGACTAGTTATTCATGCTTTTGAAACTGCTGCTCATTGTGACAGAAAGTGGTCACCTACGGCTGAAATAAATCTTGAGTACAGTATTGTCTTCTCTTGTGCTTAATACCCCGACTAAAAGGTACTTTAATGCATATATAGAGTAAGTGTGGACTATACGTCACTCACCTGCCACCAGAACCAGCCAGTAGCACCAGCCGAAGTGAAACTCCAGTCGTCCGCCCTCGAGGTAAATGCACAAAGGTCGCTTCGGCAGCAGGCAATGGTAGCCTATAGTGGTGCAGACCAACAGAACTCCGGTCAGAGCCTTCATGTAGGCTCCGTAGCGGGGTACGGCGATTAGCAGCAGGTTCATCAGCAGCCACGAGGCTAGCGACGCCCAAAGCATTATGCTCGCAAAGTAGCCGGCGGCGCGGTACTGTCCGCCCCAGGAGAAGCCCTCGCGGCCCAAGCTAAAGTACTCGGCCACAGTTAGGATTGGGAAGGGCAGGCCACGCTGCAGGGCCTGTCGGTAGTTGGCGCTCATGTCGTTAGCACCTTCCCAGGTGAAGCGTTCGTTGTAGTCTATGTCCGGCGGAGTGTAGTTTCCAATGGGAATCGCTGCAAAGGGATATGTTGAGGGATTAAATGAGTAAATGGTTAAACAACGTTCCAATGTACATAAATGGCTAACAACTAAATGAAAACATTTTGTTGTAGGAGTATACATTGGCATGAATGAGGCTGGAATCGACCCCTTTTGCAACTATTTTCTTGACTTTGAATTTCCGTCAAACATATCAAATTACTGGACAATTTTACAAAAACGCCAAAGGAATCACACTCTGGGAAGCACTTGGTATGTCATTCTCAACTGACAACCACTCGGCTGAAGGCAAAAACCTTTTAAACAACCAGAACCTTTTCATTTCGAATGCCAGCTGGCAACCTCTTCAATCGCACTAGATCACGTAACCTTCCCATTAATTACAAGCAAAAGGTAAACAAAAAATAATTATCATTTCCTGTTGCAGCCGGAAATGTTTGTTGCAGTTGCACACTGCGAATGCGTTATATGCTGATTTCCATGCCTCTCACTCATCGAGCAATTCATTGTCAATGGCTCCAACGAGCTAACCTTACACAAGCACACTGAAGTGAGCGGCTTTAAAGTGCAACGCCAACAACAAGTACTATTTTTTTCCTCACTTTTTGCTTGAATATTTTATTAACATTCGTCAACAATTTTTCCGGTTTACAGCGCACGCGCTTTTGGCCCGTTTTGCATTTAGTGAATTTTTTGCTCATGCCTCAACAAGTTTAGGCGAGAGTGAGCAAGACAGAAATACAAATAAGCAAGACATTTGCATAATTTATAGACAATTTTTTACAAATTCCGCATTTCATTATAACATACTACTACCATCAATAATCACCTTCTTGCGGTTCAGAATTTTGTGACTCACGGGTTTAATATAAGATAAACGTGAGTAATAAGCACTTTCGAAGTATTTGTGAATGGAAGACAAACTCAATAAGTGGGAAATCCCATTGGGTTTCCTTTCCCAAATTCATAAAATAATAAATGGAACACAATGCAAAACAAAGCTTTATCTGCCCACAATAATCAACCGCATTTCTGAATTTTAATAAATGATATATGATAGCTGATCACGTTGCCGCATAGACTGGCACAGAGTGACAAAATATGCAAATTAACTAAAATGCGATAAAATATCCTAGCTTAAAGTGGAAGAATTGTATTTACTTAAAGTTCCATAATTAAGCTTGGAGAGATGAGCAAAAAAACGTTGTGGTTAGAGGAATTAAAGAGAATTTAAATTAAAAATCCTGTCTTTACAGTTCCTAAAAAATGGATAAATATTCCGTAGGCAATATAAAATATACGAGCCAAATTTCAATCAATTGTTTGTTTTGGTTGTTGTACCTAAATCCAAAACGTTTCTGATACTATACTTAATTAATGACTCATTCCACAGCTGTATGCCTGCAAACGGTCAAAATTCATTACCAAAATTGGCTGCCATCAGTAGAAGTAAGCTTACAAGCTACAAAGTCAGCGGCATCAAAAAATGTAAAAATTACATAAATCGTCAAAAGTTGTCGTATATTATGTGCCTTGAGACCTGGCCTTCGACTCGGGACAAGGTTTCGGCCTGGCCTCCAGTTCTCCCCTTTCCATCGCGATTAAAACTGCACCGAAAATGGCAACCCCGACCTGAGGTAAGACTACGCACTGTCTACGCACATGTGGATCGATTTTGGAGTCATTAAACTGACAATCGTTATGATTTCCCAGTTGGCAGTGACCGGACAGACTTGTTTCTCCGCTGGGCTCGTGAACGTGGAAATGCTGCCAGTTGAACCGGTCCAATTTACTATGAATAGCAATAGCTAAGCTTTTTTTATCTAAACGCTGTTTTTAGTGGCACTGATACAGATCTATCAAAGGCTAAAGTAGTATTTTGGCTATAAATAAGCACATTAACAAGAACATAACGCATACTTCGATGACGGAATACGCTATTGGAACCAAATTTTCTATATATATTTAAATATATATATATATATTTATATATTCGCATGGGCATAACTGCAGGTCGAAAGTACGTTCCTAATGCACAAAAGGGTAAACAATTAACATTTTCTTAAACTTTTATTTTGATTTTCGATAGCATTTTGTTAATGTTATAAATAATGTTCATCGAGATAAAACTTTTTATAATATTTGCAAAAAACATGCGGTCGCAAAATATAAGTTGATATCGGCTTAATTTAGTAAATTGAAAAATCTACGAATTAGAACGGAATATTCTAAAGCGATAAAATTACTCCTAAAGAGGATTAATGCAGTTTTATTTCGAGTATTCTCATAAGAAAATATCTCCATTTTGTTTTTTATAACCTTACAGAGTATTATAATTTTAGTCAGAAGTTTGCAAAGCAGTAAAGGAAGCATATCTGACCCTATAAAGTATATATGTTCTTGATCAGCATCACCAGCCGAGTCGAGCTAGACATGTCCGTCTGTCCGTTTCTACTAAAACTAGTCTCTCAGTTTTGAGCTATCTGAAGGAAACTTTACACATAGTCTTCTATATCTTATAGCTACCATAGGAACGATCGGGCCAAATGGTCCGATATTCGTTGTTTTTAATTATAGTCATACATTTTAAATTGCATTCGAATCGGACCACTATATCTTATAGCTGTCATAGGAACGATCGGTCCAAATAAGACAATTTTCGTTGTTTTGAATGACTTCGGATTAAAACAATATAAATGATTTCTTATTTTTATTTGTATTATTATCTGCAAGTTTGCTTCATTTCTAGTTTACAATAATATGGGAAAATCGATAAATTTATATTAACATTTCGTATACTGTATTTATATCCTTATAAAAACAGGAATATTAACCAATTAAAATGACTGATTACTCCAGCAACTTCCGACTACTTTAAACTTCTTATATAGAGATTAAAGCTATTGTATTGAAAATAAATTAAAAATAAAAAAAGCCCCAAAATAGCAACATTAAAAAAATTACCATATCTACGTATACGAAATTGATGCTTGCCATACTTGAGGCGGATGACGGCGATGTTGGGTAGCGCGCGCTTAAGTATGGACATCATCAGCAGTAACAAAAAGGCTAAACAAAAAATATAAGCATTTTTATGATTTTCAATATTTTTAAGTGATGATTATGCCTATTTTCCTGCCTGCTTTAGGTTGATCAGACACGGAGGTGAGAGGTGCGATGTTGATGAGCTGAAAACAATTTAGCAGCAGTAGCGGCAGCCAAGAGAAAAACCTAAATTAATGATGAATTTGCCATGGAAAAGACACACGACAACCCAGCAGCCCAACATAGAGACAATGAATGTGCTGAAACGTTTTTTTTCTAATTTGTTTACCCTTCGCACACCCCGATAGCCTGCACTTCAACAGCCGGCCGCCATGTGTCTGAAAAAATAAATGAACGTTCCATTTCTGTCATGAGCTTTAAACAACGCTCATGTCGCACATGTCCGTCTCCATTAAGAAGAAAACAAAAAATACAACAATAAGAATATAATTGCTTAGACAAATATAGAAATACAATTCGGGATAAAATTAGTTTATAAATAGACAAGCCAGTGGGACGGATATAGGGCGTATGAAAGGGTCAGTGACTCACGAATGTATGTATCACGGTGCATTAATTGTTATAATTTTAATTTAATTTTAATTTTATATTTTAAGTTTGTGCCAACCGAGAATGTATGTAACAGGCAGAAGGAGGCATCTCCGACCCCATAAAGTATATATATTCTTGATCAGTATCACCAGCCGAGTCGATTTAGCCATGTCCGTCTGTCCGTCTGTCCGTCTGTCCGTCTGTCCGTCTGTCCGTCTGTCCGTCTGTCCGTCCGTGTGAAACAACAGATCTCAGAGACTATAAAAGCTAGAGTTACCAAATTTGATGACAACATTGGAATCTGTTGCACGCAGATCAAGTTTGTTTTAAAATTTGGCCACACCCACTTCCTCCCTCAAAAATTTTAAAAATCGTTAAATAAGCTATACTCGTTTTTTTCGGGTAAAAGTTAATAAATACAAAAAATGAATAAAATAAAGCGGTCGTTTCCTGAAAATTTCAGTAAAATCGGATGATAAACATGGTAGATAATAGCAAAAAGGTTTGAATTTTAACACACCCAAGGCACTGCTGTTGCAAGCTGAAGCCGACAGGTGGCGCATTTAAGCCTTGGCCGTGCGATATAATGGCGCCAATGTATGTATGTACAATGTATGTATGTACAATTTTAATTTGCCTTTTAGTGTGAAGCGCAAACGTTTAGGTACCGGGTATCTCACAGTCGAGCACAGTCGACAGTAGCTTTCTTACTTGTTTTTTTTAATCTAAGTTAACATTGTTTTGAATTTTGAATTAAATTTAATTTTCCTCCAAATCGGTAAACCGAAGTTGGTATATTTGTACATTTTTCATTTTACATGTAGAATTTTACATTTTCATATAAATCGACCGATCGCTTCTATGGCAGCTATATGATATAGTTGTCCGATCTTAAAAAAATTAAAACCGTAATTCTAGAACCATAAAGAACTGCTATATCTCAAAATTTATAGAAATACGTTTAAAAACAGAGAAGTTAACATTTTTTTTACATTAATTTCGCCATCATTCCTATGGCAGCTATAGGATATATTAGGGAAAAAGTCACTTTTTGGCCAAAAAGCGGAATCGGAAAAAGCAACTGTAGTGGAAGCGGGGCCTTAAAGTGGTCTGTTAAAGATGCCGAAAATACAATACAAGCAAAGTTTTCGGGATGGCTGGCTGCAGGATGATACCTTGTACCCCGGGTATAAAAACTGGAACTAAAAGACTCTTGTAATTTAGTATTTCTTAATCAGTTAAATAAGACTCTTGTAATTTAGTATTTCTTAATCAGTTAAATAATATATAAAAAAGGAAGAAAGCTATAATCGAGTATTTTCGACTGTGAGATACCTGATAGTCAAAGCTATGTGTATTAAATAAAAGACAAGACTCTCTGACTATAAAATGAACTTTTCTAAAAATAACGTACAAAATTAAAAAAATAAAACTTGTTTTGAATCGCCCCAATTTGAAACCATCTTTTGAGATGGAGATAGAAAAATGCAACTTCTTTGTTATTATAGAATATATAATTACCTTATAACGAATTAAGGTTATAGCTGAATATAATAAATGGTAGAAGCATTTTAAATGGCAAAATGTACGTTTTACATTTATATTATTATTATTAATGTTATTATTCATTTTTTTTACGAAAGCATTAAGAAGGAATATAATGCTTGGAAATATGCCATTCACTATAATCAGGAACACCTGGTAAATCAAAGACAACTTACTTCATTGCTCTCACCTTCAAAGAATAACTTCTTCAAAAGTCGAATAAATGCCAAGAATTTGCGAAGAATGCAGCACAAATATTAGGGCACAAAAGTTATTATGGTGTAAAAATAAGTGCATAAAGACAACGTCGATTGGGCCAATGGCTTCAAAAAAAAAGGGCATACAAACAAATTTATCAAAAGAGTATTCCGTTATTATAAAAACCATCATTAAAATTTGATTTGAAAATTATGCTGAAAATAACCAATGGCACTTAGATTTTGACACCCGAATTTGACATTTGCCTGACTTTGATTCGGAAAATCAGCAACTTTAAAGCTCAACTCATAACGAGTGAGTAATTAAGTTGCCAGGCCAAATAGAGCCTTAGATTCAAGCCACCACTCACAATTGACGTGCGCAATTATGTTATTCAAAATCGAAATTTATAGTAGGCAAAAAGTGTACACCAAACAAAAAGTGCTCGTGGAGCAGGAGCTGTCAACTTGAGCAACATTTGCCCTTTTACAATCGCCCACCCATATCCAAATAACAGTAATCGAGAATAAAAGTACGTAAAGCGCTTTTGGCAAACGTTGTGGAGGAGTAGGGAAAATGCTACCGAAATTACACTGCCTGAGCCAGCCCAGGCCAAAAGGGTAAGACACTCCACAAATCTGTATTAGTCTAAACCAATATGGCAACCGACATAATGCCCACAGCCAGCAGTTGAAGAGGTAACGGGGTAAATATATATTAATGCATATATGTTTACCTTTACGAGGCTCTTGGCGTGCTTACACTCTGAGAAAATAAAGTTTTTGAATACATTCTGGAAATCAGTTAAGGCAACCTATGTCCCTGAATTTATATTAGAGGTATCAATAACCATTTAGGGCTATAACTTATACTTCTGGAGATTTCAAGTTGTTATACTTTTTAAGTAAACTATGTCTTTATAAAATGAAAACAGTTTCACCATTTAAGGTAAAATTTATATTAAAAACACAACGAAACAAAACTATGGTATTATTGAACAGGCTATATATTTTCAAAATCCAATTACCCAGCTGCCAAAGCAGAAAATTCCCTCATTTACATAGGTTCAATGAAGGACCCCTGGAGCACCAAGGGGCATCATAAGGTTTAATCTCCCAATATTGCAAGCCAAACAAGTATGGTTACTGGGCCAGGGAGGGGTCCCAACTGCTCATATTTGATTGTGGCCGGATGGCGGTAAGTGGGGGTATATGATAGGATTGAATGGCTTGGATTATTCGTGCTCGAGTTGACTCGAAACTGACATTCCAATTGATTCAGCTGGGGTCCAGGGTTGCCCCGGCCCAAGCACAAAAACATTTCACCTTTTCGAAGACCCAACTGAGTGAGTGAAGCGGGCAAACAGTCAGACGAGCGGCGTATATCCATATGTTTGAGCGGATATGTGTGTACAGAGGCCTCCTCGACGAGCGTTTGCTATTGGAATCGAATATTTCCGCAGGTGTCGGGCTGAGCGCGAGTCGAGTGGCATTTCAATTTGTTGTTGCTGCTGCTGCAGCTATTGTTGCCAAGAATCGTGACATGCAACTTGACTTGGCACTTGGCAGCAGCCAACAAACAAAGCGACAGCGGCAGCAGCAACCGCAGCTGACGTCACCGCCCACACTGCGTTTAATAGTCAAGCAAAAACGAACGGCACGCGAAATTAT
Source organism: Drosophila lacteicornis (assembly GCA_008044355.1). Classification (NCBI taxonomy): domain Eukaryota; kingdom Metazoa; phylum Arthropoda; class Insecta; order Diptera; family Drosophilidae; genus Drosophila; species Drosophila lacteicornis. Next base: position 23,985 of record VNKF01013362.1, read on the forward strand.
CGCCGAAGATCTGCCTCAAGTTTTGAAATCAATTAGCCAGCAGCTAAAGTCAAGTCCAAGCCCTAAGCTGCAACTAGAGAGGAATATCTTTATTAAATGTTAAACGTATGTATTTGGAGAATCGGCGAAAGTCCGAAATGGAAATCGAGGTTTGGTAATTTTATTTGAAAACTCCAAATGATATAAAGCTACCTACTTGGTTTTTCAAGAAAACGTGTCTAGTTCATTTTTAAGAAAAGCTCGTTGGCCCGATTGCCATTAAAATTATATACCATGCCAAAAACCGATCCGATTAAAAGGAACTTAACTCTTAAATATAACTAGCCTCCTAAATCACTGTTCTGCGAAACTCCCTGTTAGCTTAGATTTTCGATTGAAGTTAGTCTGAATAAGATTTTAGTGACATTCTTCATAGATCCGATAGGGCCAACATTGCAAACTTTTCGCTTTCAGCTTACGGCCCGACTATACCTCTCCCCCTGATCATTGTACCAACTAAATAAATTCAAGCTTTATCTTAAACAGAAAAGCAAACACTAAAGCACGGCTACCGCAACGGAGTCTCCGATATAATCAAATATGACAACCCATTCATCCGCGGCAGAAGTACGTACTTGTTGGCGGATTGGATTGGATTGGATTGGATTGGCAAACTTACCCGTCAGCGTCACGTTGACATGCATGAGGCCAATGTGGGTGCCGATGCGCGCTGGGAGCTTCTCGCGTGAGAAGGCTTTGTACGGCGCGATGATAGTTGCATACGCCACATGCCACGCGGATCCCAGGCGGGCGACTGTTGGATAGAAGGGCGAGGTAGGATTCAAGCACATCAAATATAAAATGATTCTAGCTGAAGGTTACTCTACTCACTAAGTATGACCAAGCCCACGAAAAGGCTCAGTGTGACCGTCGAGAATGTTGTAAATTTCTGTGAACGAGAGGGGATTTAAATTAAAATAAAAGAGCTACAATAAAAAATCAATGTAAATTGGCAGACAACAAATAAAGGCGCGCCTTTTGAAACGAATTTGTTATAACTCTCTCATTAGACTATAATATTGGCCTACAATATAGGCCCTATATATTGCCTTTATCTGACATCTTTTGGATAAAAATAGGTTGGTTTTCACATTTAGCACACCCTTAAGTTTGCTCTTTCTTGTACGACATTGTATTAATTTCTAAGTCTCCCTTTAACTACAGTTATTTGTAGGATTTGAAGTATATTTAGTAAATTACCTGCTTTCGTACACCGGGGAAGATGACCAGGAATGCAACGTAAAATGTGGCAAATAGTACGGACACGGCCACAATAGAGACATCTCCGGTGACGGGTGTTCGATTCGAGAATGAGTATAGCGTTGGTCCCCCATCGTCTCGAAACGCGTCGAACCAGCCTTTCATGCTGGTTTCTGTAGCTGACAAAGGCCCTTGATATCTAAAAAAAAAAAACAGAGATGAAAAAATTAATTTTATTGATACATCTATCTAGGTGGAAATTTGGAAAGAGCACTCAATTATGAAGATTGGCATTGCAAAATCATCCGATGCTCTGCAAATCGGATCTCGCATCTTAAGATACCATGTACATATCTGCCATTCGTGACTAAGCTTTTAGGTAGCAGATACTTCAGCTTCAAGTGACAGGGCAGGCAGCTCAAAGCAAAATTAATTTTGTGATCAAAAAATATGCAAATACATCGGCGTTGTCTGTGTGCGTGTATAGCCACCAGGAAATGTAAAGGCCGAAATAGCTAAGTAATCTACAAAATGTGTGGAATTACGTTCTTTAGGAAACTGAAACAAAGGAATTTAATTTGAATGCTCTACAAAATTCGGTTGAAACTCAGAAAAGCTCGACAAACCAGAAATAAGACCTAGAACCGGATCCAACGACAAACAAATTAACAATAAAACGTTACGTCGAGATCTGCTAATGCCGTGCGAGGGGCTTGAACAATTAAAAAACCAAAGCAGCAGCTGAAACCAGCCAGAAACCATCGGCCACTTCGATGGCTGACTTCTGCTTCTGAAGGCATGACGTAGGCAAAAGTTATAATTAAGTGTCTATAAAATTGAAGAAGTGGAAACATTAATAACACTGTCGTGTCGACTTGGTAAATACCTCAAACGCTATGCTTATGAATATCTGAATGATGATCTTAGCAACAAGAGTTATTTGATTAATACTCTAAAAATATAGCACACTTGGAAGATCAGCAACACTATATAGTAAATAGATTAGAAATACTATTGGTATCTAAAAGAGGTTACAATCGATAGATTAGTTTCAGGGAATGGAAATCGCTGGACAAATATTTTTCTTGACTTTTTAAGGTATATCCCTAGTCTTATAGTTCTTAAATCAGCAGAGGATGCGAACTCAATAAACACTTTTTGTATACCTCTCAATGGGATAACGCAACTTGTTACGAATACGGCCACACGGATGTATGTTTATTATTGACTTTAAGCGCACCCTCATTATATTCAAGTTTGGGTTTCCCACTCAGCACGAGATCCAGCTTGTGAAAGTCGAGAAACACTGGGGTAAGCGAACCCATAGAACAGAATGAGCCAGATGAATAAGAATGATATTTATACTCGACCATATAGTTGCCGTAGGGGTAAGAAGTTACCGAGTGCCGTGATGATTTTATTGAGCCATTTTTTATATGTAACTGAAACAATTTTGTTTATTATCTCAGTTTTACTAATACAACAACCATCAGAAAACATCCGTTTTGTCAATCATTCTCATTAATCAAGTTTTAAAGTTCACTTACCAAACTTGTCAAGAAAAAACCGGCACTTAAAATAATTGTTATTTACTTTAGCCATACGCTTTGTTCACTTATTTATTTAGCTCGCAATCTAATTTGTATATTAAAATTCTGAATTTAAATGACTTCAGATACATCAATTTCCGATATGATCTGATATTTAGGACTGGAGATTTTTGAACCGAAACTTGTACAATGTTGAGAATAAACCTAAAGTTACACACCACATAAAATCTTTCTAATTATTTTTGAATGCCCACAGTTCGTATAGAATAATGGCTATTCTATTAAATTAGAAAGTACAAGTTTTAAATAAGAAAAGGAAGTTGAAAATATTGATATTAAAGGATCATTGCTCATATAAAAATATAAAAGATTCGTAGACGCCAGCTATCTAAAGTAAATAGGGATTTAGTATGATGAACTGATGACTAGTTGGCAAAATAATGAACTAACATACTTATCGTTACAAGTATTTCGTGTTTTACATTAACTTAAACAAATCGCTTTCGTTTTTTGATTTATTTTTATGTCTAAACATATTTGCAGCCATTCTTTAAACACCAGAAAAATGTTTTTCTAGCATTTGCATTTTCCTGTAACAGACTCGCCGCACCCCCGTTGAGAACCGGTTTGACTAGTCAGACTTTGCACATAAATCGTTTTTTATTTCTACAAGTACAAAACCCGGTAATAAATTGTTTCATTTATAATTCGAATTTTTGCCAAAGTGACAGCACACCAAATCCAAGCAACATGCTTGTAGAAAAGGTGCGAAAATGAAAATCAATTTGGGGGAATTCTTGGTTCTGTTTTTGTTTTGTTTACGTTGCCGGTTGACCTTCGCATATTTTTCGTCCGGGAGTTTCGGTCTCGGAGACTCGCTAGTTGGTTTATTAGCGCACTGGCTCGCGAAAACAAAACAAAAAACGCTGGACTTGGCACCAAAAGGTAAGGCGTTGCATGTGGCAATCACTGAGCACATTACTTTAGTACTTTGGATGTGTGTATGTATGTACCTTTTGGGGCCATATAGACGCATCAACAACAATGGAACAACAACCGGACAATGGGAAAAACAGACATTACAGTTACAAAACAAAATTTAATATACGTACACAAGTATATGGAAAAGCAGATACAAAAAACAATAGAGACTGGCGGACAGTGGAGCAATAATTCAGAGAGTACGACAGAAAATATTTAGGGGGCCAAAGGAATAATTTTAATTTTATTAATAATACTTTCTTAAAAAAAAAACCCAACCAATAATTAAATCAATTAATTAATAAAAAAAATATTTTGCAAATTCTTTGTCACATCATTTTAAATCCATTAAGGTTTCTCTAAAAGTCCTGACTAAAAATTGGGTCTGTCTTTTCATCTCATTAGACTGGTGTGGCCAACGGCCCCGACTCGCGAACAATTTCTCTGCCCAACCTCTGCCACCAATCGGACAATTCACAATGTTAGTGCCAAGTTGACAAATTGTAAATTTAAAAATAAATCTAGCCTTTAATACGGTAAATATATATTTTTTAGTCTTAACCATTTGTTTTTAATATAATATAAGAAATTTAGCCCTACGTTTAATTTCTTACACACACAAATCCAATTCTAAGATGTCAATGTATTGCCCGGACAAAACTGCATTAGACATATGATGAGCTTTTAAATTTTTATGAAAGTAGGAAGAAAATACTTTGGAACCTGTTTTATTTTATTTTAAATCCATAACAACTTGGGAGCATCCCTAAATATTTTATTATACGAACTGGGCACCTTAATCTTTTTCCAGTTTTGTATGTTATTCGGGCTGCCACAAATTCACTAGTGTTTTTTTATTTTTATTTTTTTTATTTTAAAATCACATTAAATTGCGCCTAAAAATATGCAATAAAATGTTTGAGGCATTAAATTTAGTGTTTATTTGTGATTTTTTTTTTTTTTCTTAATTGACACCTTTTGTAGCATAGTTTTAGATACGTTTTTAGATGATTTTAAAACGCTTTCTGTACCATAATTATATAATATTGATATTACGAATTATTTGAATTTGTACACCTCTTTAATGTTTTTAGCACACTGTGCAGCAACGCCCCACAAAGCAAGTGACGCAGCAACAGCAAGAGCAGCGGCACAGACAGCATCCCAGTTGCAGCCCACTTGCTGTGCGTGCTCTCACTCTCACTTGCTCTCAATCCGTGCTTTCAGCCCCTCTCTAGCTAACCTGGCTGAGTGCAGCTTTTATTTTCAAGTCCAACGAAAGTGAAATTACTGCTGCTCTCCTTGCCGTTATCTCTCGCTTCACTTTTTCTCTCTCCGTGGCTGCGTTTGAGGAAGTGAAGCAAACATGAAATTGACATAATCAACACGCAGCTAAACCTCTGCAAATGTCTTTTAAAAAAGACGAAATACAACAACAGCGACAGGTTTTTGTGTCGCCGTGTTGTTTTTGCTTTCGTTGGTTTCTTGTTTGTTGTTATTTTTGTAGTTGTCGTAGTTATTGTTGGTGTGGTGGCAGCGTGTGTTAAATGAGCGCTGGTGCGTGTAAATATGTAAGAGTTGCCTTCAACCGGCTTTTTCGTGCAATTTTTTTATATTTTTTTTTGCTGGTTGCTTGTTTTTTTTATACATATTTGCGCTGGTCAGTTTGGCGTTGAATCATCTGGCGATGCCATATAGGAAATGAAACGTCAGATGAAGTAATCCCGTGGCATTAACACAGAAATCAACCTGATGCACACTAACAAACACGCATACAAATGCATCAGCCAAAGGGCAAGCGATAAAAGCACAGGACGGGAAAGGAGGAGAGAAACAAAGCACAGTGTTGAGTAAGCGCAGCGGTAAAAATGTGCATCAGAAATTACCAACAAAACGTGCAGGTTTTTTTTCCCGCTTCCAACCACACACATGCTCTCTTACACTGACACTCGGGCACACTCAAACGAGGCGGATCTCTCTTCAGAAGTTCTTTGAAAAGTTTTTTATTGCTTCATGATTAGTTATTTTTAGAATTTGTTTAATTTATCGTTTTGGCAACCATTTTGATGGATTTCTGACTCTTGTTTGGAAAACAATAACAAATTGTATAATTACGAAACTGTTGCTATATTTTTTTAATAAATTTGTATTTTGTTTTTGGATTGTTAGATTTGTTCTATCCCAATAGTTAGCCGGATATACATATGTACATAGTACATACATGTGTAAGTCAACATAAAACTATAAAAATAAAACCTACACCCAAAAAAAATCATCATAGAACCTATACGATTGTTACATGAATTCTATACTCTTGAGTATGAAAAATTTCTTAGAAAGATGCTTATTAATTTGATACTACGAAAGTATACATTTTATACTCATCTGCACCAATATTTCATAATAATCACTAACGCGACAAACAGAAAAGCACTAAATTCCAGCTAACGCGATATGTTATCTAATTTTCGATGTAGGTTCGTATACAAATAATACTCAAAAATACACAATTGAAACTATAGAGTATAAAAACTAAACTTTGGAGAATACATTTGATAGTTTGAAGTATACAATTTATACTAAACTCGTTATACTGCTTGAGTATACTTTTAAGACAACGCGTAGAAAGGTTAAACTCGTTTTTTTTTTTGTGTAGGGTTTGCAAAAGGAAGGCACCCGGAAAGGCTTTAAAGCCTTAGCTTTTCTTTCATATTCTCTCTGGCCTATGACCTGAAGGTTGGCTCCAAGTTTAAAATTCGGTGCCCGAACCTGTTATAGATTTTATTCAATAGTTGATCTTTGCAATGCAAAATGTTCTGAAAATGTCGTTACTTCAGTCCTTTATTATTAAAACTGGGTTTTAAACTGTGCGAGCAAATTAAGTAAATCGCAAGACACATATTCTAGATCTGCATAAACCGACTAGTCCTAGACCTCTTTATACCTATGTACATATTATAGCTGCCATAAAAACGATGAAGCTAAATGATAAGAACTAAGTTGAAATCTCAAATGATTTTTTTTTAAATCACGTAAGTTTGTTTTGCTGAAAACAGTTTCAACAGGAAGTTTTAAAATGAATTAAATTCATATCAAACGCTCGATTCAAATTGAAAACTGTAGAGATATGCAGACTTTGTGTATGTGTGTTTGTGCGTACAGACTTTGTGTATTTTTCTGTTATTTTTCTAAAAATAACTGTTTGATGACATTAATTTGTATTACTTCACAGCAACTTGACTATTTAAATTACTTTAAAGCAAAATTCACAGCCCTTCGCACTTTTTTTGCGTAAGTCCCGAAATTGCTATTTAATTTTAACCAAGCGGATTTAGCTTTTATGATTACTGCAAACAATTAGTTTCTTTTTATATTCGTTTTAATTATATTTTATGTGCCCTCAATTGGTTAGCGGGGGGTTAATTTACAAAATAGATTTGCATCACTTTACGAGTTGATTTATCGAATTATTTTAACATGTATTATAAATACAAATAACTAGATGAGCAGCCATCTTTTCGCCGTTGCTTTACCGTTTTCAAATTATAAGAAGTGGGTTTTTCGATCCGGCAAACTTATTTTGTTTGGGGTTTTCGATTTTTGGTTTTCTCTGCTTTTTCGACCAAGCGTTGTGCATGGCATAACACAAAACAAAAGCACACAAACACAAAACACACTTCGTTGTTGCTGCTATTTATTGGCTGCGCGTGCGCGGTGGCGACTTACAATTCTGCGTCCGTTTCAAGAGCTTGTCGTCGGCGAACTGAGCGCTGCTGAGCGGTGAACGCTCAACAAAAGATCGCCGAGAGCGAAAGCTCTGCGCGATGCACAGTGATACGGATGCCAATCTGCCGCAAAATAGTTCATACAATTTTCAGAAACATTTTCTTGAATATACATAGGTCGCGTACATCAGTGATATATATTGATCTGCCCAACTTAACTTTTTTCAATCCACTGAAAACTAACAACATAACATATAGTTTTTAGATCACGTATCTGAATCCTATAATCTGCTATTCTATATTAATTTTTGGAAACTCCAGAACACGAATCAATTTTATTTAAAAACATCATAGAGTTAGATTAGGTTCATAGCCTGGACTCCACACTGATGGGCATTCCGTACCACTGTGCGACGGGAGCTTTTTTGAACTGCCGCTAATTGCAGCCTAAGTGAGTGTGAATTTATGAAGCAGTCAGAAAATCAGCGAACAAAAACTTGAAAGGGAACTTGGGCCACACACACATACATACATGTATGTACGAGTACATATAGGCGAGGGCTACTCCTGATCAGGGTCCGACACTTCTATAGCTTACTTTCGAACGGCCAACTAGTTCATCTTGAGAATGGCCTCACATTTTAATGGAAAATTAGCAAATAACAAACTAAAATTATCAATCCAAAACATGAAGTAAGGTCGATGCGTTAATTTTTGTTTAACTTATTTTGTTCAATATCCTAGATTTATTTGATACTAAGCCAGTATTACTGACTTCTTTATAAGGAAGAAGGCCAACAAATTTTGATGGAATCAAAATTAAATTGTTGTTAGAATATATCCTTCATTTCTGATCCTGTCTCAGGATTCTCATACAAACACGACGAAAAATCCTTTTGACCAATCAAGCTTAATGCCTGCGTTTGGAAAGGTCCTGAACAGGTGCGTACTGAAGCAGATATTGTCAATCCCAATCGGATTTAGAAGAGGGATCGGTACTCCAGAGCAGCTTCCAGCAAAACGAGTCCTTCCAGGTGTACTCCAGTTCCACATCCATCCACATCCACAGCGTTCTTGGACTTGGGTGCTGAGCACCCTCCTTTCACACTGCGCCCCCAGATATCTCGCAGCTCAAGCACATCAAGCTCTATGAGTTTTGCAACTTATGCGGAAGATATTAATAAGAACCAACAGCAGGAAGACAGACTAGCTACTCAAACTTATCCGCCCTGTCGGTCTGCCTGCCAACGGTTTATCTGCACCACTCTGCAGAAGCTAGACGAACGAGCAGGAGGAAGAAACTATTATTAACCCTCTTCAGAACCTTCTTAATGAACTTCGCTGAGCTGGCAAATACAAGCCCAAACAGCGGTCGGATAAGGTTCATGATAAGAAAGAAGAAGGAAAAGAGATTACTTGATAGGTTATTGAGGTCTATATTCCTTATTATGTATAAATTCGGACAACGCTATTAAACCAGTTGAACATTAACGGGAATTTTGACATTGTAAATCACCAGAAGTTGTCTTGAGAATCTTCGATTATTGTGGTAATTTTAAAATCCTCAATAGAAGTCGTCCTACGAACTCTGTGCTAAATGTCGACGGCTTATATCATACCAAAATGTGGTCCCAAATGCCATAAAGTTCAACGGGTAACAATAAAACATTTTCAATACATCCTTTCATGTATGTATGTATGTACATACATATGTATGTTAGTACCAGTTCCAAATCTATCGCAATGGACGGCCGTCCACGTAGTAACAATGAGCACCTAGAGTGCGCGCAGGGCGACTTCTATATACACATATATATATATACATATATACATATATTTAAAAACAAATGAGGTTGTTCCGTTTGTAAAAATCTATAAACGATCAGAATGAATTGCTTTAGGAAAAGGTAGAAGAAGAAATCTCCGAACCTATAAAGTATATATATTCTTGATTTGCGTCACCAGTCGAGTCAATTTAGCCATGTCCGTCTGTCCCTCTGTGTGTCCGTGTGAATCAACAGATCTCAGAGACTATAAGAGCTATAGTTACCAAATTTGGTGACAACATTGGAATCTGTTGCACGCATATCAAGTTTGATTTAAAATTTGGTAACGCCCACTTCAGCCCCCGAAAATCATAAAAAGCGGTATATATGTATAAGCTAAAATCCTAATTTTCTGCTTAAAGTAAATAGATAAAATAAATAAATAATTAAATGAATAATAGCAACATTTGTCTTCATCTGTCAACATTTTCTTTTTTCCATGTTCATGTGCTATTTAATTTAACCCAAAATTCTTTTGATTACGGGTTTCTCACAGTCGGTCACACTCGACTGTAGCTTTCCCACTTGTTGAAATATTGATTCTGTATTTTGTATTGGTTTTGTATTTTAAATTTTGCGTTGCAGTGTGAAAATATTTTACGCTTTAGAATCAAGGGATAAAAACATCTGACTAAAGCGAATCTGCTAGTTTTAATAAACTTAAAAACTGTGTGAATGTCGACTGACCACTCAAACTTTTAGAGCACGTCCGAACGAAGTTTGCGTGTCCTTTAGTAATGCTTCATGTTTTGTATTATATATACATCTTTAAGTACATTATCAACTAAAAAACAAAACCAATTCGCTCTGCGAAACGCCAGAGTAATACTAATTAAGCAAAAATTATGCAGCTGAACAACTGTGGATGCTGTTAATTGAATTAGCATCGAGACCCGGCTGGTAATTAATATTTTATATGCTAATTGAATTTTTACTGCCGACTACCGTGCCATGCACCACTGCGAAGCCAAATCACCAGGTTAACCTCCGTGATCTCTCGTTATGTCCAGTCCGTCCATTCAGGCGGTGATTTCGTCTCGTAAATCTTGACAGTTGCCAAATCGGCTGGTCAGCGAAAAAAAATACCGATTTTCCGTTGCTCTGTGTTTAAATTCGCATAAAATCTTTTATGATGTGCCAAATAAGCTATTAAACCCACAAACCAAAAAGCCATTTAGTCGTTGATAAATACTAAATTATGTAATAAAATGTGCAGTTCAGAATCGGGTAGAAATAAGGTAAATTAATATGTTCAAATTACTAATATCGCCTTTCTTTATAGTTTTCCCTTCCGCCCTTTAAGCTAATTATTTATCCACATCAAAATAAATATCTGTATACATTTATTTTTTAACTGTTCTTACAAATAATTCGGTCACATGCTTACTCACTCAAAGTTCGCTGTCCAAGTCTTTTGATATAGCGGCATTTATATGCAGAACCTATCGCCTGACTCAAACCGGAAAAATCGGAAATCTTCCATCAGAATCCTGGACCAGTGACCATAAAGATAAAGAGCTCAAAATGCCCTTTTGCGAACAAACATATGCAAAATACACATAACCTTGTATTCTGAGAATACCGCTTAAAAAATAAGAATGTCCGGCGCCCAAAAGATGGAATGCCTAGTCGAGGACGGTCGTTGGTCCCTGGGCTACAGAATCATACAGATTTGTGCATGGATAATGTACGTGTCCCGTATCAGGAATTCACATCACGCAAGTTCAGGTTGAGTTTATTTTATTGCTGCTTTTGGAACTTGCTCGACTGACTCAGTTTCTGCGAGCTTCCACTAAAAGCATTCATAACTCAACTGCCAGCTTTCAGCGACGGAAACACCAGCAGCTCAAGCCTCAAAAAGGGAAAGGGCAGCGTAATGGAAAATTATAATGGAAATAAGCCCGATTTGCCGACGAATGCTGAAGCTCGCGTGCCTTGCAATCGCCTCAAGTTCAAGGTCGCTTTTTAACCATTCAGGGCAATGAGAGTGCATTAAATGATGTGATGGGAGATTGCTGCTATCTGTAAATGAAATGGTAAATTTAGAGAGACCTAAAGTAAACACGAGAAAGGAAGCCGAATTTTGTCTGTAGTAATGAATTTAGTTAGTACGAAAAATCGGTCAGATCGTGGCAGATTATTTTATATGCTTTTCTAGACATTCATCCGCATGCACGTCGATCTAGCCAGGTCCGACTGTATGTCTGTTTCCATGCCAAATTATCAATTCATTTATTTTTTGACTTTTGACTGATTGAACTATTCCAAATCCTGACGCGCTGGTCCATTTATGATTACAGATTCGTGTTCAGAAATCTTTCAAACAAAAACACCTCCTAAAGAGGTGAGATTAAAGTAACGATCAACCATTCAATCCAAAAAATGTGTGATGCCAAATTTTGAGACGATTAATAGTTATTTAATAAAAACAATTAGGAATGTGAGACACCCGGTACCCAAAGCATTGTGGGTAAAATTAAATAGCACATGGACATGGACAAACAAGTAAGAAAGCTACAGTCGACTGTGCTCGACTGTGAGATACCCGGTACCTAAACTTTTGTGCTTTACACTAAAAGGCAATTTAAAATTATACATACATTATCATACTCTACTTAGATTCTTCTTAAAATAAATCGCCTTTCGAATTAGCTCCCGACCTAAACAATTTAATGTCATACTTAAATATGAATGATACATTTTATAGGAACACATAAAAAAACCCGCTCGATCGGGGTCAAAAAATGAATTATGTTATTTTTTTGTCATTTCTTGTTATATTTTTTTGTCATTTCTTCTGCAGTTGGCGCCATTATATCGCACGGCCAAGGCTGCCGCCTGCCGGCTACAGCTTGCAACAGCAGTGCCTTAGGGCGGTGTGTTAAAATTCTAACCTTATTGCTAATATCTCCCATGTTTATCATCCGATTTTACTAAAATTAAATAAAATAAAATAAATATCACGTCCGCTCGAGCCTATTCATTTATTGTATCTATTAACTTTAACCCGAAAATAACGAGTATTGCTTATTTTAAGTTTTTTTTATGATTTTTGAGGGCGGAAGTGGGCGTGGCCAAACTTTAAAACAAACTTGATCTGCGTGCAACAGATTCCAATGTTGTCCCCAAAATTTTGTAACTCTAATTCTTATAGTCTCTGAGATCTGTTGTTTCACACGGACAGACAGACGGACATGGCTAAATCGACTCGGCTGGTGACGCTGATCAAGAATATATATACTTTATAGAGTCGGAGATTTATCCTTCTGCCTGTTACATACATTCTCGGTTGGCAATAACTTATAATACCCTTGTCCCTATGGGTACCGAGTATAAAAAGGTTGACAAATGGAGATAAATGTTGCTAGAAACATATAGAGCAACACAAAAAAAAAAAAAAATGTTCCTAGGAACATGTTGAGCAACACCCAAAACAGACAAATGATGCTAGGAACACATTGAGCAACACCCATTGGCACAGAAGAAGAAGAACCATACACAGCAAATTTATTGTTTAAAAACTTCCATGTTTATCATCCAAGTTTGCTCACATTTTCAGAATACGTTAGCGAATGTCTACTTATTTATCTTATGTATTTACTTTAAACCAAAAATCACGACTTTAGTTTATAAAATGTTTTTAATAATTTTCGGGGCGGAAGTGGGCGTGCCCAAATTTTAAAACAAAATTGATCTGCGTGATTCGAATCTTGTCAACAAATTTTATAACTCTTGCTCTTATAGTCTCTGAGATCTGTTGTTTCATACAGACGGACAGACGGGCGCTGATCAAGAATATATATATACTTTATAGGGTCGGAGATTTCTCCTTCTGCCTGTTACATACATTCTCGGTTGGGACTAACCTATAATACCCTTGTACCCTATGGGTACCGGGTATACAAATTTTAACAAATTGGATCATTAGTTTCAAAATCGGCACTTAGTTGAAAACATTTATACATTGAAATTAACCAGAGAACTTAAAGCAGCGTGCAAATTTTGAAAATAATTATATAAGGATAAATAAGGTTACAGGACAAACGGTTTTATTTCGAAAATGCCGTTTAATGTTGTTTATTAAATATCTATTGAACGGAGAATCGGATCAAAATGATAGGGTGTGATTCAAAATTTTGAGGATTTTGAAAAATTTGAAAATTAAACCAGCCCCAACAGCTCAAATTTTCAAATTTTTCATTTTTACTCCCGTGTCCTCCTAATCCGTATAAATGGTTCTGATCGGACTATCGTAGCAGATTTTAAAATATACGGCTCTATATACATATTAGTCTCCTTGCGCAGCTCAATCTCGGTGCTCATCGTCATTGTAACCGAAGAAATTGTAATAGTTAAAGTTTTTAAGTCTCCGTAACCTCTTTAAAAGTCATCCTAGACCAATTTCTAAAAAATGTTATAAAGCTAAGCATGAGTACTATACGATTGCGTTTATGAAATTAAAAAAAAAATACTGTCGCCTGGGAACAAATCTTAAAAATTGCCAAAATAAAGGTTTTGTTGTTTTGTGATGGAGCATTTCGGAGCAAAGATTCGTGTTCAGCGAGAGAAAATCTGTAAGAATCCCCTCCGACTGTCCTTGTAACTGAACAATGCAGGCCTGTGTTACTCATCAACTCTCACCATTAACAAGAACAAGCGGTATTATACACTTTTCTGTTTTTTTTTAATTCAATTGATTTCACTTTAATTTTAGTATTTTCGCTAAAATTTAAAAAACTAATTTAGAAAGTCATCAAAATCTGTAGATAACCTCTATGAATAATTCGCATATTTTATGCTTTCCGAATCATTTTTAAGCCAGCTTGACACATCTGGCTACCCAAAAAAAAAGTTATTTTCTAGACTTAAGTTGGATTTATTTGTTGACCATTTAACCTGTTGCAACCTGTTCTAAAATAAACCTTTATTTTAAATTTTCATATATTGAGTGATAATTTTGGCAAGAAATGCTTTATTTAATAGCTACAAAAACTGATTAATTTATAGTACACAAAATAATTTTAAGCCATTCATGAGCCTATGTATTTTCTCATGCAAATCATGAGATGCGTCGTTAAAATTTGACTTAAAACAAATAAGGAAGTAATCCAAATAAATGCCAATTACAATTACAAACGACGCATACAGGCAATTGAGTTGCACATATTTTAAGCGATGTAAGCCGACTGTCAGTCTCCGAAATTGAATTCAGTCGATTCATTCACTCCGCCTTGAATTCGAAACCGACAATCTATAAAAAAAAAGCGAGAGCGCCTGCCTCACAAATAAGTTACGCAAAAATTAAATTCATGAAGTTCAACATCTGAAATTCCAACAGAAACAGTGGCTAACGACGAATTACGTGGCATGCATAGCCAGCCCCGAATTCCCCCTTTTTTGGTTTGACCGGTCGCAACGAGGAAGGTCAAGTGCACGCGCCAAATGTGTTTTATATTGTTTTTCACATTAGGGTTGTCTTGACTTTTTGTTTAATTAATTTTTAATATTATTTTTTTCGGTGGCTTGCTTTCTTGACAAGCGCGATGATGATGATGTGACTGGCGGCACACAACATGGGCGATTCTGGAGGCTAATTGTCTCAGTTTATGGCTCCACCTCTTAGTTAATGTGTTTGAGGAGGGGGAGGCGTTTAGGTGCCAGTTTACGACCTTGATGGAGCTGCCAACCTAAAGCATAGAAAAAATTTAAATAGATTTCTGATTTCTGTGATTTTGACGCCTTTTGGAATGCGAGGCACGCCAGACTACGCTATGGAGAAACTACAGTTTAGCGTTTAATATGAGATAAGTAAGGTAATTGAATAGTTAACCAAATGTCTTTGCCTGCATTATTTTTCAGTCTCTATAGCAAAATAGTAGCTTCGTACTATGAGTCTGCCCTTGCTACTACTTGTTCACAAATACTCAATAAAATAATTACAAAGCCCCATTGACCGCCACACTCATTGTTAGTTATAACTAACGATATATCGTACGCCTGAAATCAAATTTAATTACTTCCACCCACTAACGACTTCCGAGGCACACTTCGCTTGAAAACCTTGGATGGATAGCTCAGTAATAAGCCCAGCCAGAGTTCGATATGAATTTTAGATATGAACAACAGACAAATTTGACAATCATTGTCAATCTGCCACCGAGCAGGGGCCACCCAGCAAGAAACCAAATCATTTTGACACTGAGTCTTAGAGAGTCGGAAGGAAAACCTTAAAAGTTCAATCAACTGACAGATACAAGAGGCTTAATCAGCTGTAGTTTGTTAAGTAGGTTGAAGGGCTTATAAACTGATACCAACCGACTATCGTATATCTCAATACATGCTGAAAGGTAAAAGGATGTGGAAACAAGTTATAAAATATATAATAATCTTGTTTAAATCGCACGCCCAGACCGATTTGAATCGTAGCTCGTGTCTCGATAGCCTTGCCCATGGCATAAAAAGTTGCAAATTGATTTTTCTTTTTTTTTTCTTTGTGGTTCTCCTCAGGTTCAAACCTATTAGCGCCTGCAAAAAAAAAAATAGAGCAATCAAAAAAGGAACAATGCTTGAGTAGTAAGCAAATAAGCTTTCGACAAATACAGACAGTACGAACCGTTGATGTAGGATATCTTAATTTGAACAATTATTATTCAGACATTAAAGGCTCTCTGAATTATATTTATGTCTAAAATGTTATAATGCCAATATTTTTTAATTTATTCTAACCATCATTTTACTTTGAAAAAGGACCGAATTAAACCTGAATATTTATGAAATTTTAATAGTTGCACTTTTATGAAAACCGCAAAACCCCGGGTTATTAATCTTTAGGCATTGATAAAAAATAAATATGAATAGACAATTAAAAATATGTGCATTGCTATATTACGTTTTTTATTGCCCTCCATCATCAAAGGTCGCTTGCTGTAAATAAATTATAAAAATATATCCCAGACTGTAGTGGCTGCTGTCAACGAAATAGTTGCTGCCGTTGTAGTGCGTTGGTTATTTTGACAGCTAACTCTCTACTGGTTTTGATTTTTTTCGTGTACCTTGCGGGGGAAAAAACAGCTAGAAAAATACAATCAAGCGATTTTTAATGTGAACTTAGCCTCGGGCCAAACTTAATGTTTTAATTGGCACAGCGTCAGCAAGCTAAGGTTGATTGAGGGGAGAAGAGAACGGGCAATTGCAAAGTGTCACGCCCGTTTAGGCATAATATTTATTTGTATTATAAATATTCGCCAAATCAAAAGCGAAATCATTTGCACATTTCCCACAATTTTTCTTGCTGTTTGCCTGGCGCACTCTGTTCAAACATTGGCAAGATCCAACACCCGGGCAGCTACTGTCATTCATTGCCTCACACAATAGTTAGTTCGTACTTGAACCCGGCTTTTGAACTGAGCTCACAGTGCGCGAGTCGCTCTAACTTCATAGGTAATCGCAGACTACTAGTTTCGCGCTGGGATCTTGACATGAGGAAGCCATTTGGTTGCCATATTGTATTGTGATGACTGTAATTAGTCAAAACCGAAAAGGCCCAAGAGCTTAAGCACTCCAAATAGATGATAACATTAAACTGAATCCATAATTCCAGAAAGAGTTTTTAAAATATGTTAAGCAAATAGTTCTTAAACATCTTCAATTCAATTTTTCTTTAATATAGATAATAAAGTCATTCGCAATATGATAAATATGTTTTCTACCTTATAAGGTATTCTTGACTAGCAAAGCCAGGGAAAAGGATTTAGAGAGGCTTTTCTGGGAGTTATTCGGAATAATGCTGATATTCCGAGAACGACGCGTCGTATGCCATGGCCCCCTTATTTGAAAGTCACCTTTGTTCTGTCACTCAGAGCATCAGCCAATACATATATCGGAACATACAAACATAGTCATACGGCATACATGTATTTATCAATTGCAGATACATTTGATCGATTAAAACAAAAAACTTCAACAAAAAACTTGCTTTATGCGCGCTAAAAGTGAAATTAAGATGCAACCTTCTCTTTCTACGCCTCACCCTGAGCGCAATAATTTTAGTTACATATATAATTTACTCAACTTTAGTAATGGCAATTAATTTCATTTGTCGTTTCTCCTTCATTGTTGCATTATTATAACATTGTTGTTCTTGGCCACAACGCTCATGTATGTAACGATAGTATATGTAAACTATTAGCAATTATTCAATTAAACATGACATGACTCGGACTGGAACTGGATAGCACTGGCATTGTTTCAGTTTTAACTTAATTTCCATTTATTAACACAGAGCCATAAAGCATCAACGAATACGCATCAAGATCGAGTCCGATCTTGAAAAATGGAGGAATGGTCGTGGCGGATATTCGGAGCTCATGTTTTTGATCTTGATTACCTGGTCATTTAATGATGAGTTTCCAAAGCAGCCGCTTCATACAACCGTTTATCAAGGCCATGGATGAGTTGGCAATTGTAAATATTTACATGGTTTGGGGCCCGTCTCTCCCCATCAAGGGCAAATTGTGGCAGAAGAGTTGTTTCGAGCGCTGTTGGGGGTATTGCAAGGCAAGCGCTTGGTCACATATTCTTTGGATTTAAGAATGTTGTGACCCTGGTCTTGTATGTTTGTGGGGAAAAATAAATTAAAACAACAAAAATACAACACGTATTCATAAAAAACTAAATTTAAATTATATCAAAGGCGCTATAGGCGCTAAAAGAAGTATAAATATTTCTTAAAGTCATTTAACTACTTAATTATTATCAAACTTATGTAGATACAGAATTAAATTTTAAAAGCGGAATTATTATCTTAAAAACTTGAGTGAAATCAACTTTAATTGCCCTACAATCTTTTGTGCTTTAATGGAAAAGATTTCGATTTTTCTAAAATTAAAATATTAATAATTGAACATAGCTAAAAACTAATCAATTTAATTATTGAAAACCATTTCTTTACCGTAAAAAGTATGTACATATGTATAAATAAAATACACAATTTTATCAAATTAACTTTTTCTCTTTAGATTCCCTTACCAAACACAAAAAAAAATTCAATAATAAACATAATTAAAGAACGAAAATAAAACAAATTGGAATAAATTGTTTGATCAAGTCATTTGAGAGTGGTTTGAGTGCACAACTCAATTAATTTCCAAACATTATTCAAGTTCAAGTTTATTAACCTTTAGTTCAAAAGTGCAAACAATAAAAAATTAATAGATTTTTCATGCTGAAGGCCAAAAGATTAATATTTTTCTCTTAGCGGATTCATCAAAGCAATCAATAAACTGGCGCAATTGTTAGAATTTAATGGGCAAAGAAAAATATTAATGGCAGATCAGATTTTAACTAAGAAGGTCACCCTGGGAAAATGTGAAGATCTTAAAATATTTTTGACCATCATAAAGATATACACTATAAATTTTCATATCTTTTAAAAATGGCAATACATAGTAAACTTGTTTATAAAATTCAAATGGGCAATCACCAAAACAAATTCGAATTCTACTACAATGCTATAATTTACTAGAGTTACCGACGCCTCGTGAGAGCATTCGAGCGTGCACCTTGAAGGTTAGCCGCGGGGCTGGGTTGCGATTATTAAAGAGCATTAATTGGAACATCGTCGGAGCGCGCCGGACAGCGGGAAGTTAAAGTTTCGGAAGGTTACTACTGCGCCTATTGCCGGGGGTTGAGTTTGGCTGCGTTTCTGCTCTACCAGCTGTGAGTTTTCCTAAAGAATCTGTGAAGAGACAGCTGTCTAATCTGCATCGCGATTGTTACATACTTACTTACGTATTTATGTATGGTGTAAAGTTCATGGCCATTCATTATTTAAACACCTGCGTTTCCATGCACCCGCGGAGGCAGTTATTTTTAATTAGTTAGACCTCGCGTGCAACAAATTAATGAAGGAAATAAGTGAAGAGCTTATAAGACTGCCAATATTCAATATGCTTTTATACCGAAAGAGCCTAAGCATAAATTTGAATTTAAATTAAGCGGTTTTAAGTCAATAATTTCGATAACTGGTAACAGTATTTTTGTCAGTCTGGCAAAGCCAATGTCATAAGCGATTCATGAGCAATAAGTGGTATCGATAGTTTGCAGATATTTATATCGATATAAGTGTGACCAGTTGCAGTGTGGGGGAAAATAGTATATGACCGTAGGAGTGGCCACACTGACCAGCTGTTATTTTTTTGCAATTTGTAAAATGTTATAAAAAAATAGCTTTAAATAGCGTAACGATGGAAATTCCAGACACATTTTATAGTAAAGATGAATATGTGGAGACTGTAAGAAATAACGAAACTATTCGTATCTGATTTGAGAGCACCGAATACGTGGATGACCTCATCATACCCAAAACTGTATATGCTTTCTTTCAGGCCTCTGGGAACAAAGTGAGTCGTCACACGGTTTTGTGTGGTTCCCAAAATATAGTCCTCAATGGCAAGGTAATCGTCCAGAGCGGTGCCATAATTCGCGGGGATCTGGCCAACGTGCGGGCCGGAAGGTACTGCGTAATAGGCAAGGACTCTGTGATCCGGCCGCCGTACAAACAATTCAGCAAGGGCATAGCCTTCTTTCCAATGCACATCGGCGATCATGTTTTCATCGGCGAGGGTGCTGTCGTCTCAGCAGCCTCCATCGGATCCTGTGTTTACATAGGCAAGAACGCCATTATTGTAAGTTTTTCATTTCACAGTTGAAATCTCCGGAATATCCAGCATAATGACGGGACTTTCACTTCCACTTTTAGGGCCGTCGATGCATTCTGAAGGACTGCTGTGTGATTGAAGACGGCGCTGTGCTTCCCCCAGAAACGACTGTAGCCAGTTATATGCGGTACACGATCAAGGGAACCATCGAGGGCGCCCAGGGAAATCCGTACTTTGTGCCCGCAGCCATGCAGGATGAGATGGTCAACTACACAAAGTCTTTCTACGAGCACTTTGTGCGCACTCCGGCGCCAGCCAGCTGAAAACAATAATTAATAAATTATACATTATTTATAAAATAGACATATGTATGTATTATTAGTATTCTATAATTATGCACATTGTAGGCTGTTCAACGACAGTTAATCTATCAATCCCGTGTCACAGTCAAACGCCTCTTCGCCGCACTCGAAGATTGGGAAGCTCATGCCCGTGCGACGTGCGATTACCGAGGCTAGCTCGTCCGAGTTGTTCTCCTTGCGGGCCTGTACATTCTGGTCCAGCAGCAGTACGGTGGCGGTGTTCCGGCAGTTTGAAACGGTGGCCGTTATGTGCAGCGGCGTCTGTTTGCCGTCCGACTCGGCATTCACATCGGCGCCAAATTGAAGCAGCAAACGGGCACAGTCCACGTTGTTCCACTTGCAGGCGGAATGTAGGGGCGTCCAGCCCAGATCCGTGCGAGCATTGGGATTGGCTCGGTACTGCAGTAGGAGCTTAGCCATATCCACGAAATTGTTGTAGGCGGCACGGTGCAGCGGCGTGTAACCATCGTTGTCCCGGGCATTCACGGTGTCCGCATCCAGACGAAGAATCTCCCGCACCTCGCTAATACGATTCTCGTTGACGGCCCACAGGATCATTCGTTCGATGCTGGCTGGAAGGAAGAGAGGGTGCAAAGCAGCACGCTTTAATAGAAAACACGCACTACAGCCAAATCAAGGACTCACACTGCGGATTCTTGTCCTCTTCGATCAATTCGTCGGCATCGTCGTCCCAGCCACTGACGAACATTCCGCGAGGCACTTTGGCGTGCCGCAGCTTCTCCACCTGTGATTTCTCGTCATCAGAGTCGTAGTCGCCCATTGTAAATTGTTTTTGAAAATATCAAAATAGAAACTTTGTTTTCTGTTTACCAGTGCTACCGTTGGTGAAGAGAAAAATACCATGTGTTGCCTAATGGCACAAATAGGAACAAAAACGGACTAATTTGACGGTCACACTGAAAAGTAACAAGCAGCGACAGACGATATAAATAAAAACAAATACCTCTTCCAGCTCTGTATTTGTTTACCTCTACGACCGACGCCGCCATGTCCAATCCGCAGGAGGAACTGCTGCCGCCCAGCGCCGAGGACGACGAGCTGACGCTGCCCCGCGCCAGCATCAACAAAATAATCAAAGAGCTGGTGCCCACGGTACGGGTGGCCAACGAGAGTCGCGAGTTGATCCTGAACTGTTGCTCCGAGTTTATCCATCTTATAAGCTCTGAAGCCAATGAGGTGTGCAACATGCGCAACAAGAAGACGATAAACGCTGAGCACGTTCTGGAAGCGCTAGAGCGACTTGGCTTCCATGACTACAAGCAGGAAGCGGAAGCAGTTCTCCACGACTGCAAAGAGGTGGCAGCCAAGCGGCGGCGCCAGAGCACGCGCTTGGAGAACCTGGGCATTCCGGAAGAGGAGCTGCTGCGCCAGCAACAAGAGCTGTTCGCAAAGGCACGTGAGGAGCAGGCGCGCGAGGAACAACAGCAGTGGGTGAGCATGCAGGCGGCTGCCATGGTGCAGCGGCAGCCTCAGGCCGATGGCTCCATCGCCAGCAAGCCCAGTGAGGATGACGAGGACGAGGACGACGACGACTACTAGTACAAATTAAGTTTTCAATGCGCCTAATGTGTAATTGTTATTATAAAATATATTGCCATAAGTTTTATCAACTAATCACGGCCACTTTCAACGGCACATCGTACTCCCACCACACTCTCCGGCAACTTCTTGTCATCTATCTGTAAGTGCACCAATCTGTGCAGAGGCTGAGTCGAATTAAAGGTCCCTGGTACATATTTGCCCATTATTTCGGTGTGCTCTTTCCAGAACTGTGAAGAAATAAGGTCTTCGTGCAGCGGCACAATGGCCAGTCTTGCCTTTTCACCCACAATGACCCGCTTCCTCAGCAGAATCGTTCCCTTTCTGTACATGGCCGGCAGATTATTGTAGTTAATGCCAAACTCCTGGAAGAGCAACTCGTTTTTGTCCGCGGAGAAAGTGCCTCGCAATTTAGCCTCTGCCTCCTGGTTCGTCAGACCCTTCTCCAGTACCAGCTTCCAAAAGGCTGTATTGTACAGATTGTTGACATGCACGTCCGCCTGCCGCCAACTTAGGTAGTCCCTTAGATTGTCGTCGGACGGATAGAGGACCACCCGCCCGTCAAAGCAGGGGGCGTAGACGAGGGGCTGGTTCATCCACCTGGACCACTGCATTACGTAGCTCGTGGAGAACAGACTGGTGACGTAGGTTAGCAGCTTGGCAGAACGGCGTTTGAAGGCAGCAGTCTCCTTTCGGAATACGAACGAGTATTCATCGCTTTGCCCGTAGGCAAGAACAATATCTCGGAACTCCAACATCACATTCGTCGCGGCTGCGTTCATCACATTCAATGCTGCAATGGAGGGATGTAGAATCAATTGGTCGCAGTGTGGAACTCTTCCCTCTTACCATTCTCGTCGTTGGGCTTCTCAAAGTTATGTGTTTTGGAGAACTTGTGAAACTTCTTGCCATCGATGCGAACTACTATCCACACATTTGGCAGTATACTATCGTCCTGTTCGAAGGTCTTTACGTACTCAAATCTGCTGCAGGCCATGCTCCTTCTGGATGGCTGTCGGACAGCAGCCCTAAGATTCAATATTTCGCCAAATTTGTTTAGAAACCAAAACAAACGCATTTAAAGCTTGATTTTTGAGACCGCATGAGCTGTGTTGCCGATTTAGCTATATTTCCACTAGAAAAAAAATAGCGGCTAGTGGGAAATTAAGGTATTTTCCAAACAAAATGTGCATAATTTTATTAAGAAATATTGAAGATATTGCCAAGTCTCAAAAACAATTTAGCTATTTTAAACTGTTTTCATGGGCTAGTTACGCTTTTTATGAACCTAATTGCTGATTGGCTGTTAAAAGTTTACAGTTTCACTATCGGTAGTGATTTACATTCATATATAAGTTGTAGGGCCCGTTTCTACTACAGTTGCTTTTTCCAATTCTGCTTTTTGGCTAAAAAGTAACTTTTTTTCTGTGTATAAGGTATAGGAATCTAGTGGTGACAAAATTGAGAAAAAAGGTCGATTTTTCGTGGTTTTGATCGATAGTATCGATTATTTCAGCCTTTTTTGCTTATCGGTGTGTAATTTTGCCCAACTACCACCACTAGCCAGCTGTTTTTTTGAACAAATGAAATTGATTGCCCGCTTACTAAAAAAATATTTTAAAAATCAAAAAAATTATGACTTTCTTTATGTTGTTAAACTAATTAGCATTTAATATGTACACATTTCGTTTAGCAATCTGTTGAATGAACTGGCTATTACACTTCAGGACTATCATAGCTGGCATCTACTCTGTAGATTCAGCCTAGTCTCTCAGTTTTTGAGCTATCGAGCTGAAATTTTTAGCATAGTCTTATTTCTTTAGCACGCAGTATATATGTCGGAACGGCCGAAATCGGACTACTATATCCTATAGCTGCCATAGGAATGATGGCGAAATTAATGTATAAAAATGTTTAACTTCTCTGTTTTTAATTTCTAATATTTCTATAAATTTTGAGATATATCAGTTTTTTATGGTTCTAGAATTAATGTTTTCATTTTTTTAAGATCGGACCACTATATCATATAGCTGCCATAGAAGCGATCGGTCAATTTATATGAAAATGTAAAATTTTACATGTAAAATTTAAAATTTACAAAATTCGATATTTTCTCAACATTACTAAAATGGTTCGATTTTCAATGATCCAATTGCAGACTGCAAGGGTATACCAACATCGGTTTACCGAAGTTATCTTTCTTTCTCGTTTTTAATCTAAGTTAACATTGTTTTGAATTTTGAATTTAATTTAATTTTCCGCCAAATCAAAACCAAAACAAAAAACAGCTGTTTCCCTTCAACAGGGTGCTAAAAAGTACTTTTCCTAGTAGAAACACCTTTTCTGCTTTTCGTGATTCTCGTGCGATAGTTGGAAAAAGCAGCGTAGTGGAAAACCACCCTTAGCATTATTATATAGTATCAGTTTTTTACATATTTTTTTATTTCCCGAAGGTTTTAAAAAAAAGATTTATTGCTTTTAAGTATTTCGTCATTCTGTTTTGAATTTAAAAAAAATACCATGTGAAAAGTCCCCTCACTAGCTGTCCCGATAACAGCGATAGACTGATAGCACGTCAATAGGCCATCACAAGGAATAGATATTTAATTATGAGCGAACAAAATGCTGCAGACGAGCAATTCGCCAGGACGCATAAGGAAGTCAGCCTGTCAGACGACGAGAGTGAGAGCAATGCAGAGACCTCATTATCCCTCGCCCAAGAGACGCCCCCAGACAATCAAGGGTACGAGGAGCCGGGTGCCGAAAAAGCTGGCGGCATCGATGACGGTGGCGTGGCGGGCAGAAACGAAACAGAAGAGGAGGAAGGAGCAGTGGGAGGAGCTGCCAACACACATGTGGTGGCCAACCACTACAACGAGCTGAAGGAAGCCGGGCGCAAGGACCGGCAGAAGTCGAAGATATTCTTCATGCGCAACTTCAACAACTGGATCAAGAGCCAGCTGATAAACGAGTACATGTCGCAGCTCAAGCAGCAGATGCGCGTGGGTGATGCTCTGCGCGTGCTGGACATGTGCTGCGGGAAGGGCGGAGATCTGCTCAAGTGGGAGAAGGCCGCCATATCGCACCTTATCTGCACTGACATCGCCGAGGTGTCCGTGGAGCAGTGCCAGCGGCGCTACCAGGATATATTGCAGCGCGCTGAGAAGTCAAAGTTCGCCAACAAGTTCACAGCCGAGTTCTTTGCCTGCGACTCGACGCTGGTGCGACTACGCGAACGCTACAAAGATCCCTCGCTGCAGTTAAACCTCGTTTCCTGTCAGTTCGCCTTCCACTACTGCTTCGAGTCGCTGGCCCAGGCGGATTGTATGATGCGCAATGCGGCCGAGTGCCTAAAGCCGGGCGGTTTCTTTATAGCCACCATTCCGGATGCATATGAGATCATTCGTCGGCTGAGGGCAGCCGGTCCGGATGCACGAGGTTTTGGCAACGATGTGTACAACATTGAGTTCGACTGCGGAACAGACCCATTGCCCATTTTTGGAGCGAAGTATCAGTTTCACTTAGAGGGGGTCGTCGATTGTCCCGAGTTTCTAGTGCATTTCCCCACGCTGGTCAAGTTGGGCAGAAAGTACGGCTTGCAGCTGTTGCGTCGCTCCACTTTTGCGGATTATTACAAGGAGACTCTGCCCCAAGGTCGGCAGTTACTGCAACGGATGTCTGGTTTAGAGACAGTCCAGGCCCAGCGTTGTGCCGAAGACGAACAGTTTGCCCATGTGCGCAGCTTCCAAGGATCCCAGCGCGGCCGGCCGTTGGGAACTCTTTCCAAATCGGAATGGGAAGCAACAAGTGAGTCGTTATCAAATACATTCACTAAATGTTCCATTCCTAAATAGTTTTCTTTCAGCTCTTTATCTGGTTTGTGCCTTCAAGAAATGCAAAAACACTTGGGATACCAATGGTAAACCGTTGTTTGAGTTCGACGACTGAATAGCGATCTATGAAAAATATGTAGGTTCTCTTGTATACATTTGCCCAACTATTTTATAGATATAAACTCGAAAGGATGAACAGATGATTGTACTTGTAAGCCCAATAGTTTGCATGTTATCAAATTAACAGTTATAGGGATTTTAGTATTGCTTTTGCAATTTTTTTATGTGTTCAAATTTAGATTTCAATATTTCAATAATAGAAGAAAAGGTCTTGCTAAAGTCAAGTGTGCTCGAAATTGAAAAACAAATCTGTATTTTAGTGGCAAGCCAAAAAGTCGCATTTCTCTGAAACCCAAGCAACATTAAAATTAAACAATTTTAAAAATCCGTTAAAATAAGAAAAAAATATGTAAATGTTTCTTTTGGATCGCCCCATTAAAAACCAGGGCTTGACTAGCCATCTGTGCGAATGAGCGATGGAGTTAATCAACTGTTTTGTCTAATAAATCCCAGTTGTTTTTAAAAGTCTTTGTATTGACAACCTTTCCTAAGGCGAAACCTTCTGATCATAACATCGTAAGCTGATTTTCATTAGAAGCTTAGCGCACACTGTCGATGTTCATTGTCTTCTTTACTGCTTTGGAAACTTCTGTCTAAAAATATAATCGTTACAGTGCGTTACACGCTAAAATGAACTGCCTTGAAAAATATTAAAGTAGATAGCATTTTTAAAATTGTTTTAATGGGTATCACTGCGCTTTGGATGGGTAGGGGGTTGCGGGTTAATCGCATAATTTGGGGAAACCCAAACATCGTCGAAAAACTGGGAAGTACACACGCTCAAGCCGCTTTCAGGTTGCTTTTATAGGAAGCTTTGATAAGAAAGCTTTCGGCTTTCCGTGAGAGAGCCGAGTTCGAAACTGGAAGGGATATATCGAAAAAAGCTGTACAAATATCGGGGGCTGAATCTCGGCGCTGAAGAGAGCGCACAGCTGTTGCTTTCACAGCGACGGCGCCTTTGAAGGACATCGGGCAAAGGTTAGTCCTGACGTTTACGTTGCCGGGTCGTGCTTGGCAGCGACCTAACCTGTTTCCCAGCGTTCAGTTCGGTTCTGGCCTGGTCCAAAGCGAGCGACCCGACCTCATACAGTCCCAAGCGAACGCGTGTCGTGCCAGGCGTTCGATGCATCAATGAATTATTGTAGCTCAAGTGTAAATAAATATTTGATAATGGAACCAACGTAGGGGTGGCTCGGTTCAGGTGGTTGGTGCCTGGTCGTCGGATGTCGGATGTCGGTTGTCAGGAGGGCTGGCATAAATTACGCCATTGATTGCTTTCGAGCCGAATGCAAACTTTATATTGCGGCAATCAGTTGGTTCTCCCTTTCATTATCGGTTCTCCACCCCCATCCCCATCCCTTCCAAATCCAATTCCCTCGCTCTTTGGCAGCCTTTTCCTTGAGACTCTCTGGCCACTTTCCCCAAGTTCTTGTCAGATAATCTCATTATTTAAAGTTTTGCTCATAAAAATCAACTTTGGGTGTAAAGTTTAAATTTGTTTTGCACATACTGACGCACTCAAAATTGTTTACAATAAGAGCCAGGCACGTGTACGTACATATGTATGTATGTACGTGTGAGGGTGGGTTGGTAGGATTCTGGGCTGTAGGATGGATAGGTAGACGTTTGGGTGGGTCCGCTTTGTTTAAAGTAGAGCGTGCGTATTTATAAGGCAAACAACAGAGCCAGGGCTACGGCTACACGAGCTGTTTACGTTTACACACATGGTTTGTCCTGTACAAACCCCTGCCTGCCGCCTTTCACTCTACGCTCTCTCTTTCAACTACCAGGCCACCGCTTTTGGCCAGGTCCTCTCCGCATGTCCTTCGCCACGACTCGCTTTGCACTGATTGGCCCTAATGAATCTTTTTGCTACCTTTTCTGTGCGGCCGCCTGCGCATTGTACCATGCGGTCTATGTAAATTAGTTCACTTTTAACCCAAATATTGGGGAATGGTCATTTCACACCCCCGCCGAGCAGCAAATTAAAATTTTAAACATTCATGCCACTACAATTGAATTACAGAAGTTGAGAATAATTCAGGGAATATGATTCTTCATTTAATTTATTTAAATTAAGTGAATTAATAATTTCTTTCTTGAACTCCTAATCTTTGATTGAGGACACTGGCTTCAAAACTCAATACATCAGACAGACAGTTAACTTACAATTAATCCTATAATATGGCTGCGTAGTACAATTGTTCCATATGTAGGACACTAAAGAGTTTCAGGTTTCTAAATGAGAATTAAATAACTCTGTTATCTTTATAATAGTCTTTAAATGTACAGATTGAGTCTCGCAGACCGCCCAGTTCTGAGCATTTTTATGTAAAGCTCCGTACTCAGATACGCAAAAAGTGTACCTAAGCATTGGGCCAAAACGAGAGGTCAATACTCACCCTCTCGCTCTATCGTACTGCTTAGAAACACTTTTCGTGTGTCTGAGTACGGAGCTTAAGGTGCGTATCAAAACTATACGACACCAAGAAAACTTTTTTTTAACCCTCGCCAAATTCCTGCTACGTACGGAGAGAAAAAATTGAAAATAATATTGGAAAGAACAAAGCAAAACGTTTAAAAATAAGTCACCTTATCGGCACAGATCTTCTTCTGGAAGATTTAAGGTTGTTTTTTGTAAATATACTCGCTTTTCAGCTTAGTTGCGTCCGTATCAAACCTATACGACTGTTAAGTTATTTAATATTTTTATAAGGAACAATATAATAAGGAATATTTCTTAAATTTAATTTATTCTAAATAGATCCACCCTTAGCCTGCCGGACTTAAAAAATCCCGTTAAGCATTGTCCTTGGTATCCTTTTAATGAAAATCATGCTAAAACTTTAATTTTTGTAATTTTTGGCCTTAAAATTAACAAAAAGGCTTTCGGCTTATTCGATCTTATCGTTTTTTATAAAATGAAACAGAAAAAAATATCAAAAGAGGAGAAAAAATGAGAAAAAACAGCTGAAGTCCTCATCCAACCACATATAACACTATGGTTAACAAACCCCGATCCACCTCATACATGGGTATTTCTTTGACTGACCCTATGGTATACGAACGTCGTACCACCTAGTACGAAGTGTGTTCAAAAAGTATTGCGAATTTTGAATTTTCGCGGGTTACGTATGTTCGAATTTCGATTTTTTTGTGGCGTTATGTTGGTACTCATGTCTCACACTTATGCCGACAAGCTCGGCCATTTTGAATGTTCACTTAATCGTTGACAGCTGCTTTGCTTGCACGGGTTTTGGATCGTCTTCGATTTTTACCTATTCACAAAAATGGATCAAAGAATCTGTATCAAATTTTGTGTGAAATACGAAATTAAGTGCGCGCATGCATTCCGAATGTTGACTGTGGCATACAGAGAAGCTACCTTGGACCGAAGCAACGTTTATCGGTGGTACAAAATGTTCTCAGAAGGCCGAGAAGATGTGAACGACGAAGAGCGTGCCGGACGCCCGAGCACTTCAATAGACGAACAAATTAATGAAGTGGTGATAATGGTATTGGCCAATCGTCGAATCACGGTTAGAGAAGTTGCTGAGGACCTAAACATATCGATTGGCTCGTGCCATTCGATTTTTATCAATGATTTGGGGATGAGACGGGTCGCCGCGAAATTCGTACAAAAATTGCTCAATTGCGACCAAAAACAGCATCGCATGAACATTACTAATGAGATGTTGGGCTCTGTCCGCGACGGTCATAACTGGTGACAAATCGTGGGTTTATGGTTATGACGTGGAAACCAAAGCTCAATCATCTCAATGGAAGCTGCCGCACGAACCAAGACCGAAAAAAGCGCGCCAAGTTCGGTCGGATGTGAAAGTTTTGCTGACAGTTTTCTTCGATTGCAGGGGCGTGGTGCATCCACGAGAGTGAGTTCTTGCCACTGGGTAGAACGGTCAATAAGGAATATTACCTGCAAGTTATGCGCAATTTGCGCGAAGCAATCCGCCAGAAACGCCCGGATTTGTGGAAGAACAAAAATTGGCTTTTGCACCACGATAACGCCCCTGCTCACACATCTTTGCTTGTGCGCGACTTTTTGGCCAAAAACAAGACACTAATGATGCCGCAGCCACCGTATTCCCCAGATCTGGCCCCCTGTGATTTTTTCTTGTTCCCTAAACTGAAGAGGCCCATGAAAGGACGACGTTACGCTACGCTTGACGAGATAAAGACGGCATCGAAGGAGGAGCTGAACAAGATAAAAAAAATTATTTTTTGAAGTGCTTCGAGGATTGGAAAAACTGTTGGCAAAAGTGTATAATAAGTATCCCATGGGGATTACTTGGAAGGGGACAAAATAGATATTCATGAATAAATAAACAAATTTTTGAAAAAAACCCAAAATTTGCGATACTTTTTGAACATACCTCGTATGTATATGGGTACTTTCTTGACTGACCCTAAAGTAAACAAACGCCGAACCACCTAGTTGATAGGATAAATTTGATTCTGTAAATGTATTGTTCTTTTTGTCTAAGCCCATCTGGACCCCGAGGCCTGACAGCTAGATGGCGCCGAGTTCGAACCCGAGTCTTAACAATTGTGTTTAGAAATGTTATGAGTATTCTTAATATAATGTATATATCATAAATACATCCATTTAACTTTAACATATTAACTTACAGAAGCTATGTCAACAAAAATAAAATAAATGTAATTGTCATGTAAAATAACAGAGCTGAGCTTGTAGTACAGTTTCATACAAATTTAAAACTATTCGTCCTTTATAAATGCAAAGTTAAAATGTTCTCAAAAAGGTTCTTGAATCTCCCTAATTTAATTTTGATTGTTTTTACTGTTGTTTGGGTATTCATGTAACTACCCTTTTCATGGGTACTCATATCACCAACCCTAGAATGGGTGCCCCATGCTACCCATTACATCTATCACGGGTACTCATATCACCACCCTTAGCATGGGTACCTGTGTAACTACCCTTTTCATGGGTACCCTTATTAGGCGGACATTTCATACAAAAATTGAAATGAACAATTACATTGACTAGGGTCATTAAAATAAGTACTACTATCACGAACTAGTGCGCAGTACTGTAGGGTACCTATTTGGTAAACTATGCTGATAGAACAGCAAAAGATATAGCTGATAGTAAATTGTATACCCGCTACCCGAAAATGGATATTATAACTTAGTGCCAACATGGACTTCTCCGACTCCATCAATAACTGTTATTGTTAATTAGGATTAATTAACTGTTATTGTTAATTACTAGCCATTTGTTTGTTTTGTATGATTCCCTAGATCTTAGAGATTTTAAAAGCTAGAGATACCGAATTTGGCGACAGCATTCTTATACGTTGTACGCAGATCAAGTTTTTGTTAACATTTACGCCAATTTAAAAAAAGAAGCGCGTTTTTTCAAGATGTTTCCAAGAATTTATACTGGAAGTAAATAGGTGATTGGAGGAACAAAATTGTCCAGTTATGTTTTGCCTCTCCTCTTGAAGTTTCTCTATAAGCATTGGAGAACGACTTATACGGCATTTTTGAATTTTCGCTCAAAAATTTCCCAAACGTGCTCTTTGTATAATAATCAAGGCCGGGTTTTATGGTGGTGACTAAAATTGGCGGGAAGCATGAAACAGTAGAAAATCCTTCACTATTTTCGCCGTTTTAATCAAAAAGTTATTGATGAATAAATACAACATTTTGGTTTTTGTATAAAAATTAAATTAAAAAATCAAAATCATTAAAAAAAATAAAAACTATAAATGCATTTTTACTGTTGCAGAATTTTGTAGCTTGGGAATAATTGGGTCGAATTACAAACAGCAATTTGTGTTCAAGTAATAGTTTGAAGTGATAGTCTCAAGTAGTAAGAGTTTTGGCACTCGCAAGGTATTGGGTTCCAGGTATTTTATAGGCGAGCATACCCGAGTATTTTCTTCTTTCTTAATTCTTAAGAAAAAGTTTCCCAAAGGATTTTGTCTTTTTTTATAATTAATATGACTCAACAAGGCGCTTCCATATTGAAATAATATTTGGCGAACGAAGAAATATAAAAAATTAATAAAAAGATCCTTGCCCCGCAAGGGTTAAGGGAAACACACAATGCCCGATCAGGTTGAGTTGAATAATGTGCATACGTGTCTACAATGTGTCCGTGTGGAAAGACCTGTGTCACTGTGTTCGTGCAGATGTAGGTGCTGGGCACTGACAAAACGCTGGTAGGAGATGTCCGGCCTTGCAGTACGTATACGCAGTGTGTACCAACAGAAAACATGCCGCAATGTTTGTTTTGTAAGCCTGTCGAGGCAAGCGAGCGAATAAGTGCCTGTCTCTCTTTTTCTCTCTCTACCACTTCCTTTCTCCGTAGATCATAAAATGCACGTATTTGTATGTACATGTATGTGTGCCCCTGAATGTGTGTGTGTGTGTGTGTGCGCTGTGTGTTTATTCAACCGCATGAAACAATGTGAAAAACGCATGCCAGGCATACGACGACGGTCCTGTTGCCGAGTCCGTGTCTGTGGGGGCCTTCTGCTATGCTAAACTTTTTCAGAAGGATTGTCCCTGGAGCGGGTTGGGTTAACGCAACAATTTAACACAAAGCTGAAAAGAAGGTAAAAGAAATGAGAAGTAAAGAGAAAAATTGTTTCATACATATTTGTGCATACAAATATATGTCCATGTGGTATGTATGTGCCCGGGCCATTGAAAAGATGTGAAGTTGATGAGCTGCAACTCGTCCCTTGGTAGATTTTGTAGGGCTTGTGGAGCACACACCTTTTATTCCTTTTTCAGTTGGCTTTCAAAACCAGCTGTTATTTTACCAAGCCGGAAATTATAAGGGCGTCTGGGTCCCTGTCAAAGATAGCTCTTACATAGACACGGGAGAAAAGCAAATTGTCTTAGGCTAGAAATTGTCTGTCGTCGGTATACTTCAACATTCTACGTGGTTGATACGAGGCCCAGTTTAATCTGGTAAAACGGAAGAAATTCAAACAGTTTTTTCATGAAGCCACTTTCAACTGAATTACCCAAAGTTTTGTGGGTGAAATATCACATAAACATGAAATTGTTGTATATAAGTTAGTGCCAATCGAGAATGTTCAGTGGCTCACAGCCTTTTTTAACCAGACCCAACCTAATACTTTAAAAGCCTATAAAAGATGAACCAAAAGGATAATCAAAATATTTAAAATGCACAATGATTCTCCTATGTTTAAACTTAATACAGTAGAATCCGGTTATACCGACTCTGCTTATAGCGTCCATCCGGTTATTGCGACGAAAACTCGGTTAGCCCCCATACAAACTTATATGAAAGGGCCTCCGCTTAGTACGTTTCCGCTTTTAGCGACAAACCGCTTATGCCGACGAGATTTTTCACAATTCAACCTGCTATTGCGACGTGCCGAAAAAAAAAAATATTGAAGAAAATTTAATTGGTCCCAGCAGCTTATTCTCAAATGATATTGAAATCGGAGATGACATTCCTCTATCGGTTTAGAGAAGAGTTCTAAAAAATCGGCTACCGATTTCTTATTGACAATGGTGTGGCGATTTGTGAGGAACCGTCCGAGGACAGCAGAGTTCAAAATATTTTAGATGACGAACAGGACAGCGATGACAACGTTGAAGATCAAAATGAAATGTCAGCACCTAGCGTTTTGGAGGCATTTAAGGCTGCAGAAATTCTGAATAGATTTGTCCATTCAACTTTTAATGACGAGACATCAAAATTTCTTGTTTAAATAATGCTGTGCGCGACTGTTTTTATATGAGAAAAACCCAACAATCAAAAATCACTGATTATTTAAATTAAGAATAAATAGAAAAAGCACATATATATTATACTTATGAATAATATGCATTATATGTATACGAGTTATTATTAATAACCCATGAAAACTCCATATTATTGAATTAAATTTATTAAATTTTTTGTTTTGATTAAAAAATTAATTGGTTTTATTTTAAAGCCTATTACGAACATGGCATCCATAAAATAAACAAAGAAAAATTTTTTTTGCTCCTTTCGGATAGTGCGTCTTCCGGGTATAACGACGTAAAATCGTCGGTCCCTTGAAAGTCGCTATAACCGGATTCTACTGTATTTATTCATTTCATGTATTTTTAATTAATTTCTAAATATTTATTTTATAATTTATAACGAAAAAACACAGAAAAACAAGGTCACAGCCTATTTCAACCAAATAGTTTACAGCTGTCCAATGCACCGTTAGTTATACAAATGGCGGCTCGTTTTTTTTCTGTGATTTGGTGATTCTATTCGAAGTTGGTTCAAGCTTATTTTGGTAATATGTATTTTAAGAGATATATATTCTTGACCATCATCACCAGCCGAGTCGATTGAGCCATTTACGTCTGTCCGTCCGTCCATGTTGGTAAACAGATCTCAGAGACCATACGATCTAGAGTTACTAAATTTGGTGACAACATTGGAATCTGTTGCACACAGATCTAGTTTGTTTTAAAATTTGGTCACGCCCACATCCGTCCCCGAAAATCATAAAAATATCTTAAATAGATATAAAAATAAGTAGGCATTCGCGGACGTTTTCTGAAAATTTGAGTAAAATTTAATGGTATACATGGAAGTTATTAAACAATAAAGTTTCTGTGTATGCTTATTCTTTTTTTTTATGCTACGTACTCAGACACGCGATAAGTGTTACGGAGCATTGAGTCAAAACAAGAGGTCAATAGTATCCCTCTCGCTCTATCGCACTGCTTAGGAATACTTTTCGGGTGTCTGAGCACATAACTTTTGAGGGAGAGTGTCAGTGAGTGTTGTCAACATGTCCCTAGCAACATTTGTTTTTTTTTGGGTGTTGTTCAACATGTTTCTAGCAACTTTTGTCTTAATTTTTTAACATTTTCATTTTTCCATTTTCATGTGCTTTTTAATTTCACACACAATGCTTTGGGTACCGGGTATCTCACAGTCGGTCACATTCGACTGCAGCTTTCCTACTTGTTATTTACGTTTTAGTATAGAGCTAAGGTACACAAAAATTTATGTTTAAAAATATTTCAAAATCAATCATTGCTCGCAATTTTGTCGCATCACAAACAAATAGCATAACCTTTTTACACACAACCGTAATTTAATATTTTCAACTTGGTAACGTTTTTAGCTTTGACTTTTTTTTTGGCAATTTTCCAGACAAGTGCATTTCAACATTTCGCATGCATATATAAATACTCGAGCTTGAGTAATTGATTTCCCCAGTTGATGAAAAGGGAATTCCTGGTGGTATCAGTTGCATTGGCTTTAACACTTAGCCTATGCAAATAATTTGTTTTCGACCACAGAATCGTTTAGCTTGTTGAAAGCTAAGAGTTGAGGCTGCCAAACTAAATTGCATCACTGTCAATGAGTTAGTCAGCGAGGTTGCCATTTAGTTTCCAACTAATTGTGTGCGCCGGAAATTAGCCCGACGCTATCGATTCGAAAATATTCAATAATCCTGGAGCCTTGATAAGCTGATCAAACATGCACATGCCGCCACCCTTGCGACGAGTACCGGGGACCGAAGGTTGTTTTCGGAACTAAGTGGGAGTGGGGTGGGGCTTTTAAGGGTTTGAGGGGATATGCATGGGTAACGAAGTACAAGTTGCTATGGCTCAAGCTCAAGGCGTGGCAGTTAGGCCTTAGATGTTGTGTGGCACACGACAACAAAACAAAGGTCAACTTGGCAAGCGAGTTAAATGACAAGGACCTCACCTTGCCTTGGCCTGCGCCCGTGCCCGTGCCCGTGTCCGTGCGTGTTTGCATGTTTGACTCGATGTGGCGACCCCAAAAATGAAGCTCAACTTTCGCTTTGAATGTGGCATGCAACCATTATGGCCTTTCGCTTTCAAAACAAAACGCAAACTCTGTCGGAACGTAGTCCGTAGTGTTGTTGTTGGGGTGTTGCCCTTGGCCAATTGCGAGTGAATTTTGATGTTTTGACTGGCCGTTCCTGAGGCCATTTGACAACTCTATAAAACCGGTGTCCTTAAACTCTCATTCCACTCCCACTCCCACTCCCACTCTCACGTCCGCCTCCACTTCCTCTCTCTCTCATTCATTGCCTTTCATTGCCCCCTCTCTCCGTTAAATAACAGTAATTTCTCGGAGAGTTTGGCGACTTTCGACTTGGCCACCAAAACTAAAAGCGAAAACTTCAAAAACCGACTTGGCAACTGGAACTGTGGAAAAGCTTTTGGGGGCCCAAAAGCTCGGGCACAGAGAGCTTTCGTCCTGGCGCTGCGAAAATGTAAATGTCAGTCATGGAGTTCCAGTCGTCGGATACATGTGGAACACAACGAACACAGAAGGATCCAATCGCATCTCATCCCCGAAATACAATGCGAAAAAGTTTATACAAAAAATAGACACACAAAAAACTCCACTTTGCGCATATAATAATACCTCAAAAGAAGAGAAGAAGGAGTGAATAAATAAACCGAAAAGCAAGTGTTTATCGGAATTAAAGTGCGGGAATTGAATAGAGTGAAGTGTGGGTTAAGGCCTGAAATCAAGTCAAAAATAAAACCCAATACATTAATAATTCATGGCCGTCAAAGCGAGAAGCCTACTCTGCTCAGCTTGATAAGAAATTTCACGAAAATCCCAACCCCAAGCGATACGATATAATAAAATAGTTACAATTTAATAAATACATAAGGTTGCGAATAATTTGTTAAGCAAACCGCAAGCAAGAGCCAAACTCAAACGGAGAGTTGATAATAATTTAAGCTTGGCCAAAAAGCTCACGCCCCTCCTGTCTTTGCTTCGCGTTCGTTTCTTCTCCGTTTTTTTTTTTTTTTAATTTTTACGCTTTATTGCGGGAGTGCAACAACATCAACCGTACAACAACAGCAGCAGAAGTAGCTGCAGCGCCAGCAGTGAAATTGCAATAACCATCATTTGGGGATTACGGAATATTATCGGGATCCGCTTTCATTAAAATGGATTTAAGCCAATGGCGATGCGCTGAGCTGCATTTGTGCATGGGATTATCGATTGTAATGCGCAGTCATCAAATTATGTTTGAACAACGCCGCCGCAACAGCGATAATAGCAACAGCAGCTGGAGCAACAACAAGCTCTGAATTGGCCCCCTGAACCCCTTTCGAAGTCCCAGTCCCCCTGCGTCTCCACACTCCAATAGAACTTAGCGTCTTATGAAACAATTGAAGCACCGGCCAAAGGAGCAAAGGAGCAGACAGAGACAAAGGCAACGGCAACGGCAAAAGAGAAGACCGACCCCGAGACCGAGGAAAGGAAGCAGCAGCAAAAGAGACAACGAAGGTGGCAGCAGCAGCAACAACAACAGCCGCCACCACAAAAATCGCATCACTTTTTTAAACGGCAAATACGCAAAGTAAGTGAAGTGTAAAGCGAGCGGGATGGCAATAGGCGGGGCATGAGAGTGATCCAAGAGAGCGGAGAGCAGGGGCAGGTGAAGGAGGCAGCCAAGTGAAGCGTTTGTCGCATTTCGTGCAGAATCCTCGCCGTAATTAATGTTGTGAGTGTGTGCCGCCGCCGAGCGCCGTGTGTGCGTATTTTTGTGTGTTTGTTGAGTGTGTAAACTAGGTCACTAGGAAGCTAGGAAGCCCCATCCCCCTCCCAATTCCCCATTCCCTTCACCGGCAGCGGCAACGGCAGCAGCTCTACGTCAAAGGTGTCAACTCGCCAAATCTACAACCACACCTTAGCAGTTAGCCAGCCAGCGCTTGCCTCACCGCATCCCTTACCCAGGGCACCACTTACCTCGCTGCCGTGCTCGCTGCCAGGATTAACGCCTCAGTAAGATTAACTGGCAAACAAATGCGGAGTGGCTGCGGTGTCTTTTGTAGCTATATAGATTTATGTATGCTGCCTCTTGTCTACAGTTTCGCTTTCAGTCAATAGGCCACGGTGTGAATCTACAGGACAAAAGCACTGAAGATGTAGTTATTTTCTAAGCAAAGAACAAATAAAAAAATATCTAATTATTACAGGCCAAAAGCACTGAAGATGTAGTGATTTTCTAAGTAAAGAACAAATAAAAAATATCTAATTATTACTATGAAGCAAAAAATTATAATTTACCACTAAAGTTCTTATTATAGAAAAAAATTAGCCTAGTACACCTTAAACCAGGGTCGGGCATCAAAAGTTAAGCTCGGAACCCGACAACAACAACGAGTAACAACAAAACGTCATGAGTCAGACAGAATACGCGAGCAAAGCCAAACGGAAGTAGCCCACATCAGTATGTGTGTTTTTCCTTTTTGTAATCCTTTGAGCGGGTTGTTTGTCACCAAACAATCCATTGGAGTGAAAGTGCGAAATTGAAAATTTTGAAAATTTGAGCTGATGTGGAGGAAAACCCCAAAATTTTTAATGTTGTTGTGATCTAGATTTAAATGACACCTCAATCATCCCAATCCGATACTCAAAAGATATTCAAAAAACAAGATATTAACGGCCTTTCCGAAATGAAAACGATTGTCCTGTTGTTTGTCTATGTGTCTGTCTATCTGCCTGTGGATTTTTTTGTTTTAGAATCCTGGAACTTTTTGGAACAACTTTTGTTCTACCACTTTTTGGTTTTCCCGCTAGTTTGGCGGGAAAACAGCTAAAAAACCTAGATTTCCCGCGCCCATTACTTCTAAACGACTAAAGCTACAGAAACGTGCTATATGTCGTTAGAAAGGTATTTTGAAATGCTAATAGCTTTGCCTTCAAAAATGGCTCTAACGATTTTGATTGTTACTTAAGGACATATAGCCCAAGAGGTTGCTCAACTTTTGGTATATACTCATTTAAATTGGTAGCAAAGATCCCATATACCTAACCTTTTACATGCACTATACATACATTTATGTAAAAATACATGTAGATACCATTAAACTAAACTTTAGATATTAATACCTGGTACCCATACAAGGGTATTATAAGTTAGTGCCAATCGAGAATGTATGTAATAGGCGGAAGGAGGCATCTCCGACCCCACAAAGTATATATATTCTTGAACAGCATCACCAGCCGAGTCGATTTACCCATGTCCGTCTGTCCGTCCGTCTGTCCGTGTGAAACAACAGATCTCAGAGACTACAAGAGCTAGAGTTACCAAATTTGGTGACCGCATTGGAATCTGTTGCACACAGATCAAGTTTGTTTTCATATTTGGCCACGCCCACTTCCGCCCCCGAAAATCGTAAAAACATTATAGGCATTTGCGGACTTTTCTGAAGATTTGAGTAAAATCGGATAATAAACATGGAATTTATTAAACAATAAAGATTCTGTTTATGCTTCTTCTTCGTCTTCGTCTTCGAAAAAAAAAGTGTTGCGTTTCGGGCACAGTATTAATTCTTAATGCAGCTGCGTACAACTGCAGAATTTGCCTTTTTTGAACGTTGCTTAACATGTTCCTAGCATCATTTTACTTTTTTGAATGTTGCTCAACATGTTTTAATCAACGTTTGTCTTCATTTGTCAACATTTTGTTTTTTCCATATCCGTGTGCTATGTAATTTCACGAGTAATTCTTTGGGTACCGCGATCTCACAATCGGTCACACTCGACTGTATCTTTCTCACTTGTTTTAATTTGGAAAACGTTTTACAATTTTTGTTTTTAATTTGATAAATTTTTGAGTTTTCCCATACTTTGTCGGGAAAACAGGAAATGAATCGATTTCTCGCTCCTATAACTTCTGAATGACTAAAGTTACAGAAACGTGCTATATGTCGTTGGAAAGGTATTTTGATATGATAATTACTTTGTCTTGACAAAATTGATCTAAATATTATATTTTAAGAATTTATAATTAAATTTATTTTTTTTTATGATTTTATAATTTTTTGAAAAATAGCTTTTATGATATTGATAGTCACTTCAGGACGTATAGCCCTTGAGATTGCTGCGCACCTTTTGGGGTAGAAAACATATCTCCGAAAATTTGCTTTCTCATCAAAATTTGTAGAAATA
Organism: Drosophila lacteicornis; assembly: GCA_008044355.1. NCBI lineage: Eukaryota > Metazoa > Arthropoda > Insecta > Diptera > Drosophilidae > Drosophila > Drosophila lacteicornis. The sequence continues at coordinate 63,817 of VNKF01013362.1, forward strand.
TATACCTAACTACTTACATGGATTTTTTTTTTTTCATTTTTCCCATTGTAATTTTAAACAAAAACTTCTGAGATCACTCAAAAACACCTCTTAACAAGGTACCAAATGTTGTGACGATATCCGGCGATCAGCTAACATCAGGGATCATAACTGTGTTATAATTTTTTAATAATAGCAAAGGCATATAGGAACGACCTCTGGACATAGTTTTGAGCTGTACTAATTAACACTTACAATGGAAGACCTACATATGTACATACATATGTCATTTTAAAAACTTCTGATATCAAACAAAAACACCTCTAATCGAGGTGAGATAAAAGTGACGATGGTATCTTCAACTCAAAAAGTTTCTGACATCAAATTTTGTGCAAATTAATAGTAACGCTAACAAAAATAAATTACAAATAATTCAACTAGTTTCGTTTTCGGCACTAAGCTATAAAATACCTAGCCTTAAAACTAAAGACCAGCGTGTCGTATTAGAAACTAGTTGAACAAAAAGTTTGCTAATTTTGATCAGAAGTTTGCAACGCAACGAAGGAAGCATCTCCGACCCCATAAAGTATATATATTCTTGATCAGCATCACCAGCCTCTCAGTTTTTGAGCTTTCTGAATGATTTCATTTCATTTCAAAAAAAAAGACAACTATATCATATAACTGCAATAGAAGCGATCAGTTGAATTATACGAAAATGTTAAATGTAAAATGTATAGATATATGTTATAAAAATGTTAAAACTTCAATATTTTTCCTAGTTTATCTTTCAATGATCCAATTGCAGACTTGGGCTTATCAAAGTTAGCTTCCTTTCTTGATATTTAATATTTATACCCTTGCAGAGGGTATTATAATTTTGCCATGATATTTACACATATTGTACATATATTCTTGATCAGCATCACCAGCCGAGTCGATCCAGCCATGTGCGTCTGTCTGCCTTTCTGTCCGTCTGTCGTTTTCTGCGCGAACTAGTCTCTCAGTTTTTGAGCTATCGGACTGAAATTTTTAGCGTAGTCATATTTCTTTCGCACGAATTATATATGTCGGAACGGACCACTATATCCAATAGCTGTCATAGAAATGATGACGAAAATAATGTCAAAACAAGAAAGAAAGCTAGTTTCGGTAAACCGAAGTTTGCATACCCTTGCAGTCTGCAATTGGATCATTGAAAATCGATCAATTTTGGTAATGTTGAAAAAATATCGAAATTTGTAAATGTTGTACTGTTTTTAAACGTATTTTTATAAATTTCGATATATAGCAGTTTTTAAGGGTTTTATAATTATGGTTTTAATTTTATTAAGATCGGACAACTATATCTTATAGCTGACATAGAAGCGATCGGTCGATTTATATGAAATGTAAAAATGTACATGTAAAATGTACAATTTACAAAATTTATAAAATTCTCAATTTTTTCAACATTACGAAAATGATTCGATATTGGACTGCAAGGGTATACAAACTTCGGTTTACCGCAGTTAGCTTTCTTTCTTGTTTAATTTTAATATCTAGCCCACCCCTGTGTTAAATAAAATTCTTTTAAAACCATCCAGTAATTATATAGCGAGAACGTTTGGGTCAAATTGCAAACTGCACGGGTATAGAAACTTCGGCTTCCCAGAGTTAGCTTCCCTTTTCGTTCTTTTTTGGTTGTTTTTAATTCATTATGTACTGTAATTAAAAGATTTTAATACAATCATCAAAGTATGGCCAACATAGAAGTATGCTTGCTTGCAAACATGAACCATACTATAAAAGCATAAAGCGCTAATAAACCAAGTAGGAAAACTACAGTCGAGGGTGACCGACAATGAGATACCCGGTACCCAAAGCATTGTGGGTGAAATTAAATAGCACATGAACATGGAAACAAGAAAATGTTGACAAACGAAGACAAATGTTGCTGGAAACATGTTGAACAACACCTAAAAAAGACAAATGTTGCTAGGGACATGTTGAGCAACATGCATTGGTGCTGCCAACACAGAAGAAGAAGAAGCACACACAGAAACTTTATTGTTTGATAACTTCCATGTTTATCATTCGATTCTACTCAAATTTTTATAGGACGTCGGCACAATTTATTTCATATCTATTTACTTTAAACCGGAATCCACGGTAATAGCTTAGTTATACGTCTTTCATATTTTTTGAGAGCGGTAGTGGACGTGGCCAAATTTGAAAATAAACTTGATCTGCGTGCAACAGATTAGAATGTTGTCTTATTTTGGTAGCTCTAGCTCTGATAGTCTCTGAGATCTGTGGACTCATACGAATGGCTAAATCGACTAGGCAGGTGATGCTGATCAAGAATTTAAGTATCTATTTTATGGAGTCGGATATGCTTCCTTCTGCCTGTTACATACATTCTCGACTTGCACGAAGTTATAATACCCTTTTGCCATTAGGGTAAAAGTATTAAAATGATATCTTTCAAAGCTCTTTAGAAAAGTGTTTGCAATTAAATGTTTTTTTTTATGCAAGGAATTCGCTTAGAAGCCTAAATTAATAGTGAAACGTGCCAGAATAAAAAGTGTTTTTATATTCGGACTTAAAAATATTTTTTCGGCATACATGCGTACTAGTACATATGAATGTATGTATTAATGTGTCTACTTACGTACCTATGTATCTAGTTAACCCACGCAGGAACACACGGAGGGCGATAATGGGGCCATCCACTCTACACAAACGCTTCTCCCATCTCATAACATATAATTCGGTGACAGGAGTTTAGAACACTGCCGAAGGGGCTGCGGACAGACGAAGCAGGGATTGTGACCGAGTAAAAGCCATAAAACTCAGGCGCCGAAGCCAAAATGCCCTCGCCTTGTAAAAAATGAGAACAACAGAAAGAAGTGGAGGACAACGTCGAATAAATAGAAACGTCTTATTTATTTATTTGTTAGAGACAAATCTCAATTGAAACAAAGTCTTAAAGCTTTCAAATCAAAACTTAAACAGAAGCCACACTGGCGTGCTGGGCTGGCCAATAAAAAGAATAAAACGATGGGAGAGGAAGGAAGAGGAAGGGAGGAGGAGGCATAGAGACAATTACTATTAAATCCACGCTCAATTTGGTCGGCACACAATTGAATCTATTGCAGATTTGATTTGGCTTCATGAGGATTCGGATAACTATTATTAGCTGGGATTTCATTGATACAGTTGCCGTTTGCTTTCTAATGGGATTTGTATAATTAAAATAAAATGGTTTTTTTGAAGTCAAATGTTGCTAAATTTAATTCGATACTTTGTATACCGTTGCCGAGGGTATTATAATTTTGCCATGATGTTTGCAACGCAGTGAAGGAGGCATCTCCTACCCTATAAAGTATATATATTCGGTGAAATGAAACACAACCTCTAAATTCCATACAAATGGTAGAACTTTAAGTTCGTTTTTCTTGTACCTACGCAATTATTACTGCCTAATTTAACTAAAAACGATCACATCTAATAAAAGCAAAGCATAATGGTTGAGTTTCGAACCTTAAATTCAAATTTACAGAAACAAATTTTTGGGTGCAAAACTGTAACATTTGACCTTCTTAACATTTTTTTTCCATATTTCTTCCGGCCAATCAAATTGTTTCAAATTTTCAGAAAACATAGTCAAATGAGACACCAACAAAATAAAACTAAGATCTATAAAACTACTAAAACTACTATAAAACCACTTTCGATTCAACGTTCTGTATTTTGAGTCCTATAATGCATTCAACGTTCTGTATTTTGAGTCCTATATAATGCATTATAGGACTCAAAATACAGAACGTTGAAACGAAAGTGGTTTAATAGTTTTGCTCCTGAGTGTAGCTGCTATAGAAGCGATCGGTCGATTTATATGAAAATGTAAAATTCTACATATAAAATGTAACATTTACAAAATTCAATATTTTTTCAACATTACTAAAAATGATAGATTTACAATGATCCAATTGCAGTCTGCAAGGGTATACAAACTTCGGCTTACCGAAGTTATCCTTCTTTCTTGTTTATTAGTATTTTTAGTTGGGAACAAGAATAAAATAATTTTTTGGTTTGTTTAGCAAACCAAAACAATTCAAAAACAATTTTACTTCATAATAAATATCAATTGAATTGAAATTGTGTGACACTATTTTATAGTTTCGTATACTTACTTTTAATCAGTATTTAAAATATCTTATATAAGAGTCATTTAATGTATTAAAATTATAATAATACTTTTAAAACGGATTACTGCTGGTTCATTCTGTTCCAAGTTCGCTCTTATTGTTCTTTCGAAATATTTGCACATATTAAGACAAGACGGGCTTTCCCTCAAGCCCTTAAACCTTTCAAATGTTATACGCGTAAGTATATGAACAAATGAAGGCAAATCCCCAAGCCTAATCCCGCATTAGGCAACAAAACCAAAACATATCCCCCCAAAAATTTTGCAACAGAAATACGGTTTAAATCCAGCTGAAAAGCAGAATGAAGTCGCTTTCTTATGAAAATAAAGCCAAGTTCTCCTGCACGTTGCACAAAGTGGATTAAAGTTAATGAATTTCAGTAAAATGATAAATCACTACGTCATTTTCTTATTTATTTCTTATATATAGCTAAGCTAAAAGACATAATTTTTTCAAGTAAATCATATTTTTTGATAGTTAACACAAGAAATTCGTTAGTATGTTAATTGAATAAAAGGATAGTTCAAACGCAACAAATTTTATTCGTAGTAGAAAAACAAAATCCCTATTAATTTATTATTATTATTAATTTATTAACTTATGCATCAATGCAAGCTTTTTATGCTCTTAATATATTTTTTTCTGGGAATATTTAAATATTGCATCAATGCAAGCTTTTTATGCTTTTAATATATATTTTTCTATCAATATTTATTGAAAATTGTTAGATGTTAATAGAGCAATAAGATAAATTAAATCAAAAGAAGTAATTTGCATTGTTTGTCGTTGCTTTTGTGATGTTTTTGTACAGTTTAATTTTGTATGTTATTAGGAATATATATATCGCAGGATTATTTCCAAAGAATAAATCTACTAACAAATACTTCAGATATAAATTGTTGCTGGGACAGCATAGCTGCCAAGTTTGAATAGATATGTAAGTCCGTATATATATAATTATGCACCAGCTATTTCGATGCCATATTATGATTGATAATTTTCCAACCGAATTCACCATCTTATCGAGTATACCGCATCCTCATGGAACACAGCGAAGTGTTTACGTACGTTTGCCCAAGTTGTCATAAAAACTGCTGTGGCACATAAAACGAAACTTGACGCTCGCTTTGGTTCAGTTCGGATTAATTTCCCCATGCCGTTTTCCCTAGCCTGAGTTCCATCGCCGTTGGGTCTGGTTCTGGGGAGGACACTCCTATACTTCTATTTCTATTTATATGTATTTGTATGTGTTTACCTCGATTTGTACTTTGTGCTCCCGCCATTTCGATAATCAAATTTCAAGCTTTCGTTCTGATTATGATGCTGACTCTGTTTCTGATTCTGGTCCCCGTTGCAGGATATGACAAGTGATGGTGCTGTTACGTTTTGGATATTTTTACTTTGTTTGATCGCCTCGCCGCACCTGGAGGGTGGCGAAGCCGGGAGGCCCGATGAGCTACACATCGGCGGCATCTTTCCGATAGCCGGCAAGGGAGGATGGCAGGGCGGGCAGGCGTGCATGCCGGCCGCAAGACTGGCGTTGGATGATGTCAACAAGCAGGCGAACCTGCTCCCGGGCTTCAAGCTCATCCTGCACAGCAACGACAGCGAGGTGAGTACTGAGTCCTGCATAGTCGAGCGCACGCGGTAAGCCCTACTTATAGTACAGGTCCGAGAACTGGGTAGCTGGGAACTGAGTACTGAGTACTGGGACGTCTCTCCGGTCCTCTGGCGCACTGTCACCCTTGGGTGCCACTTATTTTGTTTCGTTTTTGTTTCTGTTCACTGATGACTGGAGTACCACTGCCAACGAGTATGAGGCTGGCTGAGCTCTGGCATTCATTAGCATATTTCTCTAGGGGATGGGCCGGGATACGGGGCGGTCTTTTAACAGTTGGCAAACAGTTTTATTATGGTTCGCAATGAAGGGTATTATTCGTTACCGTGCTTCCACACAGTAAATTCTGTGGTAATTAACCATGTCCACCACTAGTAAGTAGCTCAACCCAAGACCGGCAATAAATTGTAATTGAGATTCAATTAGGGCATATTCGCCATTGCGAAAATCAGTTATATTGGCAGACTTTGATTTATCGCCTCCGGTTTGTAGATGGAATTTAGGAACTCAATAAAAAAAATATGCAAATACCGCAGTAAAACATGCCCTTATGATTTAGTTTCATGGAAGGTTAGGTCTTAAGAAGATTTTCTAGTTCTAGTTCTAGTTCTTGGTTAAATTTTATCAAATAAAAACACCTCTTAACGAGGTGAGATTAAAATGACGATGGCACATTCAACTTCAAAAGTTTCTGATATCAAATTTTGTGACGATTTATAGTAACGTTAAAAAAAAAATACAAATAATTCAACTAGTTTCTAATTCGACACGCTGTTCTTAAGTTTTAAGGCTAGGTATTTTACAGCTTAGTGCCGAAAACGAAACTAGTTGAATTATTTGTAATAAGACATACAAGTATAGCACGTTTCCGTAGCTTTAGTCGTTTAGAAGTTATGGGCGCGGGAAATTTTGCTTTTTTAGCTGTTTTTCCGCCAAAATAGCGGGAAAACCAAAAAGTGGTTGAACAAAAGTTGTTAAGCTCGAGCTGTTTAATAAAAGTGGTTCCAGGACTCTAAAACCAAAAAAATCGACACCAAAAATCGACGAAAGGCCGTTAAAATCTTGTTTATTGAATATCTTTTGAACGGAGTATCGGTTCGGGATGACATTCGATGCGTATTTAAAGCTAGATCACAACAACATTAAAAATTTGTTGAGTTTTGCTCCACCGGCCCCAACAGCACCAATATTCAAAATTTTCAATTTCGCACTTTCACTCCTATTTTTCCTGAACTAATCCGTTTTTGAAAAATCGTAGTATGCAGTTATAAAGAGGTTAACGAAACCTTTTGATCAAGATATAAATGGTTCCGATCGGACTATCGTAGCAAAGATGGATTGCGCCTAAACCATGAGCGTCCCCAACATAATTTTATATACGCAAATGTACGTTCAAGCACCCCTATCAATGTTTTTTTTTTTTTTAATTTTTTGGACGGGGCTTTAATAGAAAATTACCAAAATTAATAATATAAGTTTTATCACACCAATAATTTTTTTCGATCAGTTTATGGAATTTGGGAACTTAATAAAAAATGCAAATACCTCGGGAAAATTTACTCGTACCCTTATGATTGGGAAGGTTAAGTCTTAAGAAGATTTTCTGGCTCTTGGTTGAATTTAATAATGTTTCAATTAATCCCCGGTAGAACCTATATATTTAAGCCCGAGACATTGCTTTAATGTATATTATTAAATGGTTTGCTAATACACCAGCCGCTTTTAATAAAATTCCCGCCGTTTCGAAAGTCATTTATCATAATAAATGGCCAGTAACAATCCCCATTTTAGAGTTCCCAGCTCGCTCAGCCAACTATGTTAACTGGCGCTATCAATGCCCCTCGGCGCCTACTTTAGTAACATTTTTATTTATTTTCATATTTTGCACGTTCCTGTGTGTTTTTCATTTTAAGGATCTGCGGTACAGTTGTTGCGGTTTTGACTACTTTGGTTTTGGTTTTGGTTTCGGTTACGATTTCGGGGCCTGCTCTGCCCTGCCTATTTATAAACGCGAACCTCATTAGTTTTAAGTGAGCGAAAGCTTAACTACTTGTTTTGAGTTTTGAATGAGGTCACTTTGCCCCGGGCCAGCAGTAGCTCATCATTTGAGTTATTTTTATTCAAGGCTGCCAGGAGGGACAGACACTATCCTAGGCCACACTCGCATTCACATCCACATCCATTCACTGGGAATGTGCGGACATATAGATAAGAAAAGAAGACGGGGAACTGGAGGTGGATCCATCTCTGTTCCGTGTCCATGTCTGTTCCGCTCCGCCCTGGTTAGTTCGGTTTAGTTCAGTTCGCTTCGCTGGACTGAGCCGAGCCAGGCGCGTTATGTTTGTGGCTTAGGCAAACAGCTTCCGTTAAATTCTGCATAATTAGTTGCCATCTCCAGCTCCCGCCCCGGATTCTTACATCCACATCCATGTCAGATGCCAAGCGACAAGCGGCAAAGGTCGCACGCAATGTTTGCTTTTGCGTTTGCCTTTGCCGCTGCCTTTTGCTTGACCTACTTTGATGTGTGAAATGTCCCAAAAAAACCTGCACAGAAGCGAAAAAATATAAACAGTTCAGAACAGTTTGAACTTTACAAGCCGGACCTTTGAATGCCCTTGCGATTAACGTCGCGAAAATGTAACCTTTCAGATCTATCAGGGTGCCACAGATTTTTGCTTTGACTGCGAAATAAAAAGGATGTACAGAAAAATATGCAATTTTACATTTTGGGTCCTGAGAAAACAGGGCATTTCACTTGATTTTAAATCCTCATCGCTTTCTGTAACACATCTGTGCACAAATATACGAGATTAAGCTTTAAAGTTCTTGAAGCATAGGAGCTCGTTCTGCTCGAAGAGTTATTCGACATCTTAGTGATTATGTTGGTCTTTGGTATTATGCAGCCGAATTCTTCCATTTATTTAATAATTGAGGATACCAATTCATGAAATGATGAGCCGCAAAATCACTCTGATGAAATTAGGTGGCAACGCCGAGCAAATTTAGTGACATGCCAAAAAATAAGCTACATGTACTAAATCGCAGAAATGATTTTGGACTGATGCCGGGTGATGATGTCCAGATGAAGGAGGACTAACATTATTTCCATTTCTTTTGTTTACTAATAAACAGCTGTTTACAAATAGTCAGGCATCTCTGGTAATAAGCATCAATACATGAATTTGACGCTGTCATATACTGGGCTTATACATATTTAAACTCGAATATATGCATTTATAATGACAGATCAGATGCCAAAACAATACTTATGTACTTCTACTGTTTTAAACTACGTCGAAAAAGTATATAGAAATAAATATTAAACTAGAGCTAACGCTTCTAATGCGGCATGCCTCGGGACGCTACACACACCTCGATATAAATAAGTGGGGGAGTAGGAGAGCCGGATAATACTTATGCATGAACTGGGACTGGACATGAAAGGGAAAGAAAAAACAATTAGAAAGGTTGTTTACACGCAAACCACGTAAGAAATATGAAAAGTGTCGTCAGAAGCAAGGGGAGTGGGAAGAAGGGGAAGCGAAAAGGAAAAAGGAAACGACAAACAGCGAAAACGAGGTTTCCATGTAAATGAATGAATGAGAGAATGAATGAATCATTTATTCGGTCAACATGGACGTAAGCGAGCTTAAACTAAGTGCGATGTAAATATACCCGCCAACTTAGTCCAATCTTTGAAAATCATAGTTTCAGGGACAGCGCCGAATATCATCCTAAAAATAAATTTTAATTTCGGCGATTGTGAGACATAATTTTGGGTAAATTTCTGTTAGTTCGGCCGCTTCCAAAAAATTAAAAAAAAAAAAACATAGATAGGGGGTGCATCAACATACATTTGGGAATACAAATTATGTTGGGGTCGCTCTTAGTTTAGTCACAATCAATCTTTAAAGTTTAGCCCTACCCATGGCTTTCTTTTATTTTTTGGAAGGGGCCGAACTAACATAAATTGGTAATTTTCTATTAACGGAGCCCCTTCCATTAATAGAAAAAAATTCCCATAGAAGGGGGTGCTTCAACATATATTTGGGTAAAAAAATTATGTTGTGGACGCTCTTAGTTTAGTCACAATCCATCTTTAAAGTTTAGCCTAATTCCCATACAAAATGTGTAGCAAACACGCACACTGACAAATGATGAATACACAAAATTCAAGCGCCTGTCTGTGTATCGTCGCGGTACAGTGGGCTGTGAAGCCTTAAATTGTTTGTTTAATTGTGCTTAGCGTAAATACTATATACGAGTATGTCGACACTTTGCACACTTTGAATACATTTATTATACATTATAAATGAAACAAAAATTTGACAACGTAAAATACGTAGTAATTAACGCCTTTTCAATATTAAGACGTACATTTGAGTATACAAATTATAAGGAGAATTTTATAGTAAGGGACATACAGTTTGATGAGATAAGAGAAGAGTATTGCTGTGATCATTAGTTCACTGAGAACGTAGAGGAGCACCGCAGGCGAAAAATTTTTTTTGAAGGGGCTCCGTTAATAGAAAATTACCCATAAATTTAACCAAGTTTTATAATATAAAGATATTTATGACCATAAGAACAGAATTAACAAGTGGGAAAGCTACAGTCGAGTGTGACCGACTGTGAGATACCCGGTACCCAAAGCATTGTGGGTGAAATTAAATAGCACATGAACATGGAAAAAAGAAAATGTTGAGAAATGAGAAAATGAAAATGTTGCTGGAAACATGTAGCATACTACGGTGAAAAATTTACAGGTCAGCGGAGGGTCGATACGATTGCAGTTCAGCACGCGTTGCTACCTGTTTTTGATCATCTGGGAAAGTGGTGGTGGGTTAAGTTTAAACTACTCGTATGTGCTGACTTCGCGTACGTAAATAATATTTGATTTTCCGTGCTTAACGGGATAGATACATTTTAATAAGAACAGGAAAACATATAGAAAAGAAATCGAGACAAGCAATAAGAAGAAACAAATACCCTAGAACATGTTGACTTGATGTGGTTGCTGTTGGTCTTGTTGCAGCAACGCGCTTTGGCCCGTTTGTTTGCATTTTTTTATTTTTTATTAATTTTCTTTTAACTTTGCCGGCTCCTAATTCGCAAATCTAAATGGACCAAAATCTTCGGGAGCAAGCCTATTTTTATCTATTTACTTTAAGCCGAAAATCACGATTATAGCTTATATACCGTATTTTATGATTTTCGGGGACGGAAGTGGACGTGGCTAAATTTTAAAACAAACTTGATCTGCGTGCAACAGATTCCAATGTTGTCACCAAATTTAGTAGCTTATCTCTTATAGTCTCTGAGATCTGTTGTTTCACACGGACAGACGGACGGACAGACGAACATGGCTAGATCGACTCGGCAGGTGACGCTGTTCAAGAATACTTTATAGGGTCGGAGACTTCTCCTGCTGCCTGTTACAGACATTCTCGGTTAGCACTAACTTATAATACCCTTGTACCCTATGTGTACAGGAACAACAATTCACTAAACACAGAACTAATAATCACTATGAGACAATTGAGACTTGATTTCTTTACATACATATGTATACATTCTTTTTTTTATCAAGAAATCCTACTCTAAATTAAATGGCTTTAGTTTTCCGCACTATCACTGTGGACGCTAGTGACGATAAGCACCGAGAGTGTAAAAGCTATACAGTGTACAATATACGCCGATCAGAAGGCATCGTTTTAGAAAAAGCTTGATATGAAGATATAAAAACAAAAGAATATATTGTAAAGATTTGAGAAAAATTCACAAATCTTTTTAAAACGTATTTTCTAAAAAAATCTTGTGTATGCTAAAATCTATAAGTGGTTCTTACAATATATTGAATTTCAATTTGGGTAACAAATAAATAAACTAAAATATAAATAATAAATTTATTACTTCCATCTTTTTACTCAGCTTCATAAACACCATTTAATTTAGATAATTAAGAACGAAACCATGTACCCTACAACAAACTTTTTGCACCACAGGGCCAATTAATCATTTATATAATAATTTTCCAAAGAAGACCGAAATATAAATTATAGGAAATAACTCGTCATGTGTCGTGCCTTAGCAGCCAACATAATCAATACCTTCGGTCAACCATCAACCGAAACTTACCTATGTACTTATGTGTGAATATTTATCTAAGAGTGACGCAGAGAATCCCTTTTTTTTTTTTCCAATTTCCTATGCGATACAGCCAACTAATTCACTTTTCCTCTCCACAGTGTGAGCCCGGGCTGGGCGCCAGCGTGATGTACAATCTGCTCTACAATAGACCGCAGAAACTCATGCTGCTGGCAGGATGCAGCACGGTCTGCACCACTGTAGCGGAGGCTGCCAAAATGTGGAATCTCATTGTGGTAAGTAGTATTTGCATAATGCGAAGCCAACATAGGTATTTAAGACCCTACACACGGAACAAAATCGACGTAGGCTTTAGAATATTTCTTTAAGACACCTTTTTTACATTATGACATTTGTTTTGTTTTACTTATTTAAATAATGAATATATTTTGTGTTTATTTAACTTTATGTAACTTCTTTTTTGAAGTGTGAAGCAAGCAAATGTTAGGAAAATCATGCCGCTACTGCACTATTCAATTCAAGAAAATATTTATTGAATCAATGTCTTCATAAAAGAAAAACAATTTCCTTCTGTAGTTCAGTGATTTAGTTCCAAGTGTAATGTCTCATTTCATTTGCAGCTGTGCTACGGGGCATCGAGTCCGGCGCTGTCGGATCGCAAGCGGTTCCCCACCCTGTTTCGCACCCATCCCTCGGCCACGGTGCACAATCCCACCCGCATCAAGCTGATGAAGAAGTTTGGCTGGTCCCGGGTGGCCATCCTGCAACAGGCCGAGGAAGTCTTTATATCGGTTAGTCATTCAATGAACCCACGGAGCACTCCTTGTTAATCCGAATCCGTATAATTTCAGACCGTTGAGGATCTCGAGAACCGATGCATGGAAGCTGGTGTTGAAATCGTAACTAGACAATCATTTCTTTCCGATCCAACAGACGCCGTGCGCAATTTGCGACGCCAGGATGCACGCATCATAGTGGGACTCTTCTACGTCGTGGCTGCCAGACGGGTTCTTTGCGAGATGTATAAACAGCAGCTATATGGTCGCGCCCATGTATGGTTCTTCATAGGTGAGTTTTGAAGTTCAATAACGTTGTCTGACCCACACGAACCACCAACTATTTTATCCAGGATGGTATGAGGACAATTGGTACGAGGCCAACCTGAAAGCGGAGGGCATCACCTGCACTGTAGAGCAAATGCGAATAGCTGCCGAGGGACATTTGACCACTGAAGCTCTCATGTGGAATCAGAACAATCAGACAACAATATCCGGAATGACTGCGGAGGAATTTCGGTAGGTGCATGTCAATTTTATAAGTTTGTCCCATGAATATTCACCGATTTCTCCACAGACATCGACTGAATCAGGCTTTAATAGACGAGGGCTACGACATCAATCATGACCGATATCCAGAGGGTTATCAGGAGGCACCGCTCGCCTACGATGCGGTTTGGAGTGTGGCACTGGCTTTCAACAAGACCATGGATCGCTTAACAACTGGTAAGAAATCACTGAGGGACTTCACCTATACGGACAAGGAAATCGCCGACGAAATCTACGCTGCAATGAACTCTACCCAGTTTCTGGGTGTTTCGGTAAGAAAAAATAAAGTAAATCTAAATAAGAGTACATTTTAATTTTGTCCATTACCTAGGGAGTGGTGGCGTTCAGTTCGCAGGGCGATCGAATTGCCCTTACTCAAATCGAACAGATGATAAACGGCAAGTACGAGAAGCTGGGCTACTACGATACCCAGTTGGATAACCTATCCTGGCTGAATACCGAACAGTGGATTGGCGGCAAGGTGAGCACATACCAGTGGGCTTTGTAATATCATTCCAGCTAAGGTTTTTAAGCAAAAAAAAGTATGTCGGAGAGGGATAAAGAGCCGGCAGAGCAAAGGGAGGACCCCGAGAAAGAAAGCAAGTCAACCAGAGATGTCTCCCATGATGGCGCTAATGCTGAAGGACCTAGTCCGCAATCTTCATCAACAGGTCCCTGGCAGGGTCATGACGGAAAGTTAAAACAGAACCAGAAGTCGCAGGCGTCAGTAAAAAAAGAAAAACTCACTAAAAAGGGTGTTGGCGAAAGCTTAGATAAGGGAAACGCGAATAATGATGCCTCTGAAAAGACTCCTCAAAGAAATAAGTCAAGCGTCGATGCAGGGACTGCATCGCATGAGACTAGCCATTCTGCAGCAGATATGCTGGATTATGAACGCTCATCAGAAGAGTCTGACAAAGCTCCCGAAGAAGGGCTAGAAAATAAGGATGTGAAAAGCCACGAGGGTGAGGTTGCAGAAAGAGAAACAGAATCAGTTGGTTCTTCGACCGTGCGAGGCAGCTATCGAGCACCGAGAACCGAAGACGATCAGTCTCTGATTGAAGTAATTGATATGAAACTATTAAAAGAGCTTCAGGAGCAACGTGACTTGTATCCTGATTTCGTAAGGCGTCGCAAACCCGACCGGACCATAGATGAAATCAGAGGTCCCAGAACAACAGGAACCAGCCGATTTCATATTGATGAAAGGAAAAGTGGTACGTCTCTGAATGAAGATAGTGTGGCTCCAGTCAAGGAAAGGGGCACCAACACAAAAATCTCTCAAGTAGCTCAGAGAGCTCAGGAAGCCAAAGATCCCAGCCAAAGCGAAGCAACCGGGCAAAAGCCCCCTCCACCGGAGATTGAAACAGTAGTAAGTGCTAAGAATCGCTGGAAATTTCGAATAGAGGAGGAAATTCCTGAGATCCCTGGGGAGCCACAGAAAGTTCAAAAAAATCAACAGGTGAAAATAGGCAAAAGAAATAGGAGGATAAGATCTATGGGAGTCAACACGAATATAAGCAGAAAGCCCGAAAAAGTTATCTCTGAAACCACAATGGCTGAGACCAAGGACACTGGCGTCTACCATGATCACGGAAGACGAAGGGATGTGGCCCAGAACACTGATAAGTTGCAAAAGCCTCGCAAAAAGATAGCTCTGAGGAGCTTCGTTGAATCAGACGATCATGCTATAGACATAGGGCCTGCCAATGGACGAGTCAGAGAAATTGGAGTTAACACAAAAAAGCTTCCGAAGACAAACTATCCACCCATTTCCAGGTCCTACTTACATTTTAACGAAAGGTATAGAGATATAGGCAGCAACACAGAGAGGCCTCACCAGCCCATCGACGACGGGACTCAAGTTGTCTTTATGCAGCCCGTTAAAAGTCAAATGAAAAAACTGAATACGTTCATTGTAAAGCCACAGCCGGAGCTAGATCCCTATGAGATACAAGGTAGAGATAGGGGTCGCACTTACTACGAGGGTTATGAATATCATTTTCCGGGCAGAGCCAATTGGCGCCGGCTATTTTACAATAAGATTCATGGAAAGTATGCCTTACGCCGGCCTTGTCACTGGCTTTTCACTTTGCTCTATGCCGTGTGCTACACTTTATTTGTTTTAATTTTCTCCATGGCCTGGTTCGATTACGTTACGGATGACTGGGGTAGGGCCAAGCCCATTACGAAGATGGCTCAGCCGTTTGTGAGCTTTTCTCCGATGGGACCACGAGCTAATCCTAGAACAATCTCCTTCAATCCTCGCAATAATTCAGATGTCTCCGAAAAGTACGCAGGTATAATGACTCTTTTGGAAAAATACGATTACGGCGGTGACTCTGGGAATAATACACGCTTCGGATCCTGTACTCCCGGCAATATGTTTGGCTATGCTAGCGGTCAGCCGTGTGTCTTTCTTAAATTAAATCGCATAATTGGCTTCAAGACGCGACCATATGTACACGCCGATGAGGTGGTCAAGAAGGCCAACATCAGCAGTGACGAGTATTTGGCTTTGAAAAACCTATTGAATAGCAACAGGACACTGGAGGTGGATCGACAGAATCGAACCTGGATCACGTGCAGTACGGGTCAGCACAAGGATGTTCAGATAGAATTTCACCCAGAGCCAGCGATCAGAACCGAATACACCGATATCGACGAGAAGTCGATCGCGCAAGCCCTAGTTAAAGGAGAAAATAAGACATTACTTGGCCCAAACGATCTGAATCGTATAGTGGCGCTTGAAATAAAAAATTTGAAGGCAAATGAGCGTGTCCAGGTTAACTGCAAGCTGTGGGCTCATAATATCCTTCACAAGGACGAGGGCTATGGTCAAGTCACGTTCTACGTCGTCTTAGCGGCTGACCCAATTCATGAAAGGCTTGAGAATGTTCTCAGATATCATGATGATTCACTGTAAAAATTAATAAGTTCACTAATTTAAACAATTAAACAAATGTTCTATTTTCAAATGCATAAGTTACAAACCCATATAAGTGTTGAATAAGCTAATATTTCGAATTCCAATCATTTATTTATTTATCTTAGGTTCCTCAAGATCGCACAATTGTCACACATGTCCTACGAACAGTGTCCTTGCCATTGTTTGTGTGCATGTGCACCATCTCGAGCTGCGGCATTTTTGTTGCCTTCGCCCTGATCATCTTTAATATTTGGAATAAGCATAGAAGGTAGATCAATCATAGCGCATTCCCCTTCCCTTGAAGATATCCAACTAGTAACGATGTTTTTCTCCTTAGAGTAATCCAGTCATCGCATCCCGTTTGCAATACGATTATGTTATTCGGTGTCATCATCTGTCTAATATCTGTCATACTACTGGGTATTGACGGGCGCTTTGTCAGCCCGGAAGAATATCCAAAGGTAAAAACTAACATTAATTAACCCATCATTTTACGACTCTTATTGATTAATTTTTCGTTTTAGATATGTCAAGCTCGAGCTTGGTTACTATCCACCGGTTTTACATTAGCATATGGTGCTATGTTCAGCAAGGTCTGGCGTGTGCATCGGTTTACAACAAAAGCAAAAACTGACCCGAAGGTGAGTTTTAATTTTAATTTTACGAATTCAATTTGAATGTTTTTTTTCTTCTATACGAAATCCCTTGCAGAAAAAAGTGGAACCTTGGAAGCTATACACCATGGTTTCGGGCCTCTTATCAATAGATTTAGTGATATTACTCTCATGGCAGATCTTTGATCCGCTGCAACGTTATCTCGAAACATTCCCACTCGAAGATCCAGTATCTACTACTGATGATATTAAAATACGTCCAGAGCTTGAGCATTGTGAAAGTCAACGCAACTCAATGTGGTTGGGTAAGTCCCAGTTCCCCTAATCCTATTGTTAAAAGACCTCCGATATTTTATGAACTCATCCTGGCTTATTTCAGGTCTTGTTTACGGCTTCAAGGGCCTGATCCTGGTGTTTGGTCTGTTTTTGGCCTACGAGACGCGCTCTATTAAAGTGAAACAGATTAACGACTCACGTTATGTGGGCATGAGCATCTATAACGTGGTAGTTCTCTGCCTGATAACAGCTCCGGTGGGCATGGTCATTGCATCGCAACAGGACGCGTCCTTCGCCTTCGTTGCTCTAGCTGTGATATTCTGTTGTTTCCTAAGCATGCTGCTGATATTTGTGCCAAAGGTAAGCCCATCCCTCTTATTCGTCTACGAATATAATTTGATCTCATTGCGTTTTATTTTTACAGGTCATTGAGGTCATAAGACATCCGAAGGATAAGGCTGAATCGAAATACAATCCTGACTCGGCCATATCGAAAGAGGATGAAGAACGCTATCAGAAACTGGTTACCGAAAACGAGGAATTGCAACGATTAATAACACAGGTAAGTAAGTCCAATCGAGCTATGAAACCTAGAAATTAAAATAGGAAAAAATTCCCACAATAAGCCTTTTATATTTATACATATTTATTCAAACTCATATCTTTTAATAAATATCTTTTGAAGTTGTGTTCAAAAGTAAACTTTTCAACACACTTTATTTAATAACTATTTTCGTGGCACCCCTGTGTAAATTAAGATATTAAAAGGTATCTGTTTATTAATTTGTGTCCCAAGAAGATCTTGTATTTTTGTTTTCGTTTACATATGCATAAATAGTCGAGTACATGGACCTTCTAAAAATAATATTTAATTTTGTATAGAACCTGAAGACTTAAGGTGTCATAGAACTGATCCGGCCATATAAAACTTATTTCTAAAAATAAAATATTGTTATAAAATATCGGCGGATAAGGCGGATGACCTGATTAATGGAGATTGCATAATTAATGCAAATTGATTAGATTAGTAGAAATCGAACTTAGATTTTGTATAATAGTTAATCATTTTATTATACCTTAGATACGAAAACATTGAGTGCAAATGAAATAATCCTCGTGTATCCCATTTCAGAAAGAGGAGAAGATTCGAGTCCTCCGGCAGCGCCTCGTGGAGCGGGGCGACGCCAAGAGCACAGAACTGAATGGTGCAACAGGTGCCGCATCCGCCACCGCCGCGACAGCATCACAGCCCGCTGCCTTCATCAACACATCCGCACATGGCACGCCCGCTGCCACACTCGCAATCACACAAGGTGAGTACTGGATCCAACCCTAGCTGTGGATCCATCTTTTAGCCAGTTGCATGTGGTACTGATATTAGTATTATTGTTTGGGATTGTCGTTCATAATCGTTTTGCTCTCAATTGTTTAATTAGAAATTTTAGCTATTTTCGTGGGCGTTGACACAATTGATTAGAAGAAACGGAGTTCCCAGGTTGTTGGTTTATAATGTTATAGATTTCTAATCCAATACACTTTATGCATTAAACACTAAGCACTAAACTTGACAATACTGTTTTGCAACTACTTACCTGGCACCTGCAAAATATATTCTTTTAAATCAGTGCCAATCCCACCGACCACTTTTCTTGGCCAAAATTTAAAACTGACTTAATTTAACAGATATCAACATGTAATTTAACCAATCTTAAATTTGTACTTATACTGACTGAAATAAAATGTTATAATAAAGTAATGTTTATTTTTCGATAAAAAGGATTATTTCCTGAATCTTTTTTTTTTTGATATTTTACCTTTTTAGGGAATAATTGGGGGCTTTTACTGCTTCATTGCCATCCACAGACTTAGAATTTACATTATTTACATTCTTATCCCTAAGATTAAGGAACTTAAACTTGAGTTTTATTTTTGAACAAAAAAATAAAAATCAGAAAATAGTCTTTATTTTTGTTAATTATTTTATTTGAATTATTATACCCCTGCAGAGGGTATTATAATATTGCCCTGATATTTGCAACGCAGTGAAGGAGGTATCTCCGACCCCATAAAGTATATATATTCTTGATCAGCATCACCAGCCGAGTCGATCTACCTATGTCCGTCTGTCTATCTGTCCGTCCATTACTAAAATGGTTCGATTTTCAATGATCCAATTGCAGACTGCAAGGGTATACCAACTTCGGTTTACCGAAATTAGNATATATTCTTGATCAGCATCACCAGCCGAGTCGATCTAGCCATGTCCGTCTGTCTGTCTGTCGGTTTCTACGCGAACTAGTTTCTCAGTTTTTGAGCTCTCGGGCTGAAATTTTCAGCATAATCTTTTTCCTTTAGCACGCAGTATATAAACCGCCGAAATTGGAATTTGAATTGAATTTTCTTTCTTTCTTTCTTGTTTTATTTATTTTTTGATCGAAAAATAATCATTATTTCTTAAGTATTCTCTTTGTACTCGTCAAATAATCATTATAATATATTGACTTTCTTGCTCTCGAATAAATATGAATACTATGAGTGTTTGGCTTATTTAAATAAAAAGAAAAATAAAATGATCATTATTTGCAGTCTATGAGTTTATGTACTGCACGACTTTAAACTTTGGCTGTACCTCTATTTATTACCTGTACCTCTATTTATTACAAATGATTTGATTCAGAAGTCGTGTTTCCAAATTAATAGCACTAGCTTACAGCCAAAATATATAAATGTTTAGACCCACTTTTTCCGCCTAAATTTGAGACGCTGAACACGTAGAACTCATTAAAAAATTTTTTCAAAGAACCGTCTGCGAATATCTCGCAAAAAAACAATTTTTTTATATTACGCTAAAAATATTGAAAACCGTTAGTCCAACAAATTTCAAATTTGTGCGGTCCAAAAGGCAATGTACACACCTTTCCAACAAAAGTGAAAAGTAAAAAACATGCTATATTTTTGGCTATTTTTTAATAGCTAGACTTAATTTACTTCTTAAAAATATAAAAAAAGCTTTAAGTATTTTGACTAAAACAGATCTAAAGATACCTTTGTTCTAAAAGAGTTAATGTCAAATATTCTTAAATCCAGAACTCATTCTAAAAGTTAGGGCAAATTCAATGAAAATATCATATTGCAGTTGTGCTACAAAATTGTTTTCTTTGTGATTTTGTTTTTAAATGAAAAACATTGTAAGTATTAGATAAAATCGTGGCACAAGAAGCGATTGGCTTACTTAAGGATGAAATTTCCATAACTCTCATAGAATAAAATCATTCAAAAAGTAATTCACTGATTTGTGAGATATAAAAGGAGAAAAAATTATCATGAATTAATTCAGATTTTTGCTAATACTTAAATTGTTTTTCAATCAAAACCAACATCACAAAGCAGGCTACTTCCCTTCGAAAACAATTTTGTAGCACAGCTGCAATATGATAATTTCATTGAATTATAACTTTGTTATAACTTCTCAAATTTGTACTGGATTTGCAAATATTTGACCTTGACTCTTTTAGAACAACGTTATTTTTAGATCTGTTTACTCAAAATAATTTAAAACTTTCTTTTTTTTAAGTAAATGAAATCTAGCTATAAACAAAATAGCCAAAAATATTGCATGTTTTTTTACTTTCAGTGCTTGTATCTTAATTAATGAAGCTCTGACCATAAAGAGCCGTATGTTGTCTGAAAGGTGTGTACATTCCCTTTAAATATGTTGGACTTACGGTTTTCAAGATTTTTAGCGTATAATAAAAAATCTGTTTTTTCACGAATATCTCCAAAACGGTTCTTTGGAAATTTTTTTTAATGAGTTCAACGTGCTCAGCAACTTAAAATTAGGCGGATAAAGTGGGTCTTAACGATTATATAAAAAAAAATATAAATTTGTAAGCTAGTGTAATATTTATAATAATTATCTGAATTTGGAAATTATGTTAGGTGCTTTTCCCATTTCAACTATAAATTAATTAGTTTTATCTATTTAATATGTGGTATTTGGAAATATTGTTGCACTAAAAACAAATATGAATACAAAAAGGGTATGTACAACAACAGCAACATTGCACAATTAATATCTATACTCTCCGAACACACTCATGAAATAATGTAGTTAGCACAGCACTTACTAATTACCTTGTTATTATGTAACACAAATGTGACATTGAATTAATTATAATTGTTTTTATTTTGCAGATACTCATGACCATCGTACATGAAAAAACTTGTCAATTTCCTTTGCGTGATAGGTGAATTATAAAGAAAAAATGTGAAATGCGATTAAGGATGCTAACGAAAATAGAAGATTTAAAAAAAGAACGTACTTAATAAACTTTGTATCAACTTTAAGCTGAGCTAAAAGTGGACTAGTAGCAGCAATTTTGTAGCATAATGGAATATGTATTGTACCTTAAATGTATTTAGAATTAATATTAAATAGAAAATACTTTTAACTTAAAAAAACAGAAAGGAATCCGGCATTAGTATCTAAAATAAAAAGAAATTGTTAGGCTTAAACGTTGAAAGGATGCAACCCAATGTTGTAGGAAGTCAATAGAATACCTAAAAACATAAAGATATTCATTTTTAAAGGCAACAGGGGAAAAATATATTTGTGTACCTTTAGTAAAATCTGTATTTTGTTTCGGCGAATTTTAAGTTTGAACCTTTTTTGCTCAGTGCTGTCTCCTAGAGCTCTTTATACTATTTATACGCATAGATAAAACAAAAAAACAGAGATGAGATTTTTTTCAAAATGGCGGCCTTTCCCGAATCTTAAATATGTTTCACGAGTGTTTTTTAAGCCGGGTCGCAGCAATACAAACCAAACTCCTAGACTCCAGGAATCAAGCTACGTATCTCTGTCCTTCTCATCATGGGATTCGGTTTGGTTCCTTATAGCTAAGTTAGCTTTAGGCACTTTGTATAGATCCATGTGTAAGTCCGTGTGACGTGTAAATGTGCACTTGACAAAAGTTTTAATAGTTTACATTACTGCAAATCGTACATAGCACAAATTGAATGGGAGGTATAGCAAATCGTAGATATTGAAAGGATATGTATACATATAGCAGAGACTAGTTTAGCATAAACAGTTAATATTATCTTGTGGGTGGATCGCGGCTCAAGAAACGTTTTAATTTTTATGTACTGTTATTTATAGACGAATTAAAAGGTAATGATAAAATTTTGAACGTACTGTAAGTTCTAAATTTGCATTTATAAAGTATATATATTATACACAGAAAACGAGGAATGGAGAAACCGTACATAATTCTGCGCGTCGTTATATAGGAATTGACTTTATTTAAACTAAAGCAAAACTGAAGCCTATTGAGAAAGATGATGAACCCTGTCACTTGCATAAAGTCACTTACTCACTCACCTTAAAAAAAATTCGATCCTCTAAGCCATTTCAATAAAAGAAAAACGAAACAAAAACCACATAAATCCATCTCAGAAAGTGCTATAAGAACATACATGGACAACATCAAATTCCTACGAAATGAAAGACTTTAAAATCTAAGCCTTCAAATAAATGGAGAAGAACGTAAGCAAATATAAACTATACACACGATAAACAAATATTAAAGAATATGTATATGAAATTTACACATGACAAAGAACATCTCTAGTACATTGATATTTGTTAAGGATCGTTGGAATTTGTAGTTTAATTGGATTGTATTTCATATACATACATATAGCAACGCTGTTAGGGTAGACGTATAACTCGAGAACATGTATATTGTATATAGAACATTTAGCTGCGGCTCCTAAACACAACATTAAACCACAAAAGCAAAAGCAACACAAGCCGATCGAATAAATGCAAGTGCAACCATTTGTGCAAAATTGTTTTTGAAATCCGAATTATATATTTGCTTTGCCCTTCAATCACAACCCAAAGAAGAACTTTTAGTAAATTAAGACACACTTTAGCCAAGCTAATTGTTGTATAAATACTAGTAAATAGAAAGAGCAAAAGTAAAATAAACCCAAGTTTATTTCTAATAAATCCTTAAACAGACAACAAAAAGAAAATCTACTGTTAGTGACAAATTACAAAAAAAAAACACAAAATGGTAGCAATATGCAGGAAAAACAAAAGGTCAAAGTAAAGAAAAACTCGATATGTTCTTATGAATGTAACATTAACGAATTAACTTAAAGTTTAATTAAACTGAATAAATGAGAATTTTACTGAATAAAAAATGAAAAAAAAAAAACAAAACGAAATTATATTCAAATTGATTTTTGTATGAGATTTACGCGTTTTTATTATTATTTCAGGAAAGCGGTGGATCCGGCTTTTTGCATGCTATGTAATAATTTGATCACCATTGCCATACAATCTATAACTATATTTTTGTGTTAACATAAAACACTAAAACATATTATTGATCCTAATACGTACGCCCTACTTCTGACTTTAAGGCAACGCTCATATTTACAACATCCGCAATAAAAAAAAAATATATATATGATTTTATTTTGTTTTTAAAATTCTGGGAAAAGTTAAAGTTTATTTTGTGGTAATTTATTTAATCCACAGACTTACACTTAAATTATAAAATAAAATAAAGGCATTTCTTTAAAGCATAAAATTACAAATTTAATCAACCTATAAGAATCATGGTTTAGTTGAGTTTACTACATAATCAATACTTATAATACTACCAAAATTTAACTTGGATTGAAAGTAAAAGACAAGATATTTTAATTTGGCCTAAGCCCTCGATACTACTATTATTTTGACAACAACTCTAAAAATTTTGTTGTACCCGGTACCCATAGGGTACAAGGGTATTTTAAGTTAGTGCCAATCGAGAATGTATGTAACAGGCAGAAGGAGGCATCTCCGACCCCTAAAAGTATGTATATTCTTGATCAGCATCACCAGCCGAGTCGATTTAGCCATTTACGTCTGTCCGTCCGTCGTGTTGGTAAACAGATCTCAGAGACTATAAGAGCTAGAGCTACCAAATTTGGTGACAACATTGGAATCTGTTGCACGCAGATCAAGTTTGTTTTTTAAATTTGGCCACGCCCACTTCCGCCCCCGAAAATCGTTAAAAACTTTATTTAAGATATAGTCGTAATTTTTGGCTTAAAGTAAATAGATAAAATAAATAAGTAGGCATTTGCGAACGTTATCTGAACATTTTAATAAAATCGGATGATAAACTGAAGTTAGTAAACAATAAAGTTTCTGTAGCAGGCAGTAGCCAAAAAAAATGTTGCGTGCTTTCGGTCGCAGTATTAATTCGTAATGCAGCTGCATACAGCTGCAGAATGTCTTTTTTTTAATGTTTTAAGCAACATTTGTCTTCATTTGTCAACATTTTCCTTTTCCCATGTCCGTGTGCTATTTAATTTGACGCACAATGTTTTGGGTACCTCGTATCTGACACTCGACTGTAGTTTTCTCACTTGTTTTTACTTAGAAAAATGTTTTCTTATAAAGACTTTTTTGGGATTGTGTTGACATAGAAAAAATACCAAAGCAAAGCTTAAGCCTGACTCTGATATTATATTTTCCTACTAATTTACCGATTGTTCCTAAAATTAAAGCCGAAACTCTCAAATAATAAAAAAAGATTGCCTTATCTCGATGTAGTTGAAATGATTTTGAAAAACAACGATTTTTTATTTATAATTTTGTAAGCATTCCTATGACAGCTACTAGGACTTGTATGGTGAAGTTGATCAAGAATCGTCGTTTACCCGAATCGCATTTGGAAAATATTTTGTTAAGAAAACCCGTCGGATTGAGTACCAGGTAGCTCAATGTCGAGGTACTTAATAAAAACGGTTTGCCACGCGCTTGTGCTGCATTTTTAATAAGGAATCAACAACCCTTATTAAAATATTAACCGCGTAAATTAATGAATGCAAATTTTAATAAGAAAGATTTTACAGTTCGACAGCAAATCGGATTTTTTCTAACTGCCACGAGGCTAAATGCAAAAGCTTCCGGACTCTTGGCGAACTACACACATAACGGGACTGGAAAATTAAATTTTAATTTATTAATTATGAATTATTATGTAATTAAATATTAATTACAATTATTCCAAGATTAAGCGCAGTATTGCCCATTAATCTGAGAATCGGTGATCCATTAGACCCACGCTGATACTTGGGTTCACTGTACATTTGATTTTATTCCAACCTTTGGGAACTACACACATAACGGAACTAAAAAATGAATTATTTATTTATTAATTATGAATTATTATGTAATTAAATATTAATTATAATTATTCCAAGATTAAGCGTAGAATTGTTTTAATTAAATTTGCGGCCCATAAATCAGACAATCGGTGACCCATTAGACCCACGCTGATACTTGGGTTCACTGTACATTTGATTTTATTCCGAGACGCGTTTTAAGAGAGAAGCATTTTGCCAAAATCGGACATCTCCCGGAATGTACGAGTATTTTTACAATATTAGCAAATAAATGTGGCATCTTTTTCCTTCCGCTCTCACAATGCTAATTTTAAGGCCCAACCCAAAGCATACAGCTGCATATTTGGTATAACAGATTATACCAGCTGCTGCTCCGATCTGAGCTTAAAAGCTCAAGTCAACCAATTTATGAGCATATTAAGCCCGACTCCAGCCCAAGCTCTTGCAGTAAGCGTGCTCAGCTCGCAGCGAACAGCGGTGGCAACTTATAAAGAGGAATCCAGAAAATACAACTGTCGAAAACCAATCGCGAAAATGAAATCACTGAGATTGAGATTGAGCCTGGGCCTGGTCTTGTGTCTGATCGGCATTTTCAGCCGGAGTGCAACGGCCAAGTTGGAGGAGAAGTTCTCGTGGAAGCAACTGGCCTTCGATTGGCCCACTCCGGAGGCCGAGGCGGAGGCCAAGACAAGTGGCCACTACATCGAGGAAAACAATCTGCCACTGGGCGTGGAGCGCTGGCAAAACCGAATCTTCGTCACTGTGCCAAGGTAAATTACCATATTCATAAACGAAAGCCAACTTCTAGTCGTGATTACCTATAGTTATATGTAGTTGCTTTTTATTATTTATTTTTTGTTGTTTGGTGATTTTAATTGTAATTAAATGTCAAGCTAGACTTGCAAAACCATCGAGTGTCGACAGGGAAACCGGTTTCCTGTTCGATGGTTGAGCTTATACTTCTGTTTTCCTTTGTATAAGTCTATTTAGCCGCTCAAATAGTGGTTTCTAAATGCAAATCTAATCGTGAAATGTATAAATGTATAATTAATAAGAGAAGATACATGGAAAATTCTATTTAGTATATTTAACAACTGGTAAGCAGAGACATTATGTGATGTCATCACCCTTCGGGGCTTACCCCAGATGCGCTTGATGGGGAAAACGTTCAGAAAACAAACATTTTCGGCAGCTATGAGTAATCAAAACAATGACCACCGAAAACCACTTTACCAGGCATAGCTAGTTAATTGAAATTTCTAATTTCTAAAATTAAAAGTAGAATTCGTTTCAAGTATTTTTGATCAGCATTAATAATTTAGTCATATTGATGATTTAGAACATTGAAAATATTGTTGCCACTTCACTATCTTTAAACAACTAGTCACAACTATTAGTTTTAAACCGGACAAGTATTTACATATGTATATATACATATAGGGTACAAGGGTATTATAAGTTAATGCCAACCGAGAATGTATGTAACAAGCAGAAGGAGAAGTCTCCGACCCTATATAAAGCAGGGGTCCGCACGGCCCTATCCCGCGGGATAGGATTTTTCTCAGTCGGCGTCGCTGCCGCTCACGCATAGTATGCACAAAAGAGAACAGAAGAATCAGTGAAGACTAATTGTAATTATGTGTCTAAATTTAGCTTTTTTTAGCTTTAAATAGCTAGTTTTTAGGTTATAGCTAATTTTGTTGCCATATAACAATATATTTTAGCTGTTTATTTTCTCATATCTAACCATAGAGTGTTCGATGTTCACTCATACAAATGCAATGTTGGCATTTGACTGTAGTGGTGCGGACCCCTGCTATAAAGTATATACATATATTCTTGATTAGCGTCACCACCCGAGTCGATCTTGCGATGTCCGTCTGTTCGTCTGTCCGTCCGTCCGTCCGTCCGTCCGTGTGAAACAACAGATCTCAGAGACTTTAAGAGCTAGAACTACCAAATTGACTACCTAGTGACAACCTTTGGAATCTGTTGCATGCAGATCAAGTTTGTTTTAAAATTTAGCCACGTTCACTTCCGTCCCCGAAAATCATAAAATACGGTAAATAAGCTACAATCGTGATTTTCGGCTTAAAGTAAATAGATAAAATAAATAAGTAGGCCTTCGTGGACGTATTCTGAAAATTTGATTAAAATCGGATGATAAACAAGGAAGTTATTAAACAATACAATTTCTGTGAGCGCACCTGCGTGTTACCTAGCAACATTGTTCCTGGCAACATTGTTCCTAGCAACAATTGTCTTTGTTGGGTGTTGCGCAACATGTTCCCAGCAACATTTGTCTTTTTTGGATGTTGCTCAACATGTTTCTAGCAACGTTTGTTCTCATTTGTCAACATTTTCTTTTTTCCATGTTCATGTGCTATTTAATTTCACCCACAATGCTTTGGGTACCGGGTATCTCACAGTCGGTCACACTCGACTGTAGCTTTCCCACTTGTTTTAAATTGAATTAAGAACCGGTCGCGAACGTACGGCTTGCGAACGAACGATTTTTACGCATGTTTTTTAGCTCACATTTTCCTATGAATAACTTCATATGTACATATATACTTAAAAAACGACTTATTCTCTTCCTAATAGATTTCAATGAGGAGATCTGATAGAAAAAGTGAAGAGATTTTTTCTGTAATGCATGCAAAATAATGAAATATATAAATTTA
Organism: Drosophila lacteicornis; assembly: GCA_008044355.1. Lineage (NCBI taxonomy): Eukaryota > Metazoa > Arthropoda > Insecta > Diptera > Drosophilidae > Drosophila > Drosophila lacteicornis. The sequence continues at coordinate 91,736 of VNKF01013362.1, forward strand.
AAAGTATACTAGCTATATATGTATAGCTAAGTGACAAAATGTTATTTTATTTCATTTTCTTTTTTTTTGCCGATTTTTACATGAAAACACTAAGATATGTTATATAACCATTGTATTATGAACAAGAAAGTAACCTAACTTCGGTTAGCCGAAGTTTGTATATCGTTTGTTCAGTTATCGAAGTTTTTACATGTTTATAACATTTACCTACACATTTTATATTTCACATTTTCATATAAATTCGTAATTCTTAAACCGTAAAAATTAGCTATATCTCGAAATCTCGTTGAAAAATAGAGAATGGACCTTCAGGGCCGAAAATTAAAATGTTCACAATTCTAATATTTTTTTGGTTATAAATATTTATAAAGAAACTACATATCTAATAGCTGTCATAGTAACTATTGGGTAAAAATGTTTTAAATTACAAGTACATGCAAATCGGGCCGCTATATCTTATAGCTGCCATAGGAATGATTGGAAAATTAATGGAAACAAATTAACGCGGTACACAGTTATTCACAAGTACTGGTTCCCTAGTATATAATGGACGCAATTAATGCTGAAGTTCGATCGGCATCAAAGTTCAATGATGATCTCTTTAGTAAGAGTGAAACAAACTGTATGAACAACCTGCTACATTTTTCTTCTGACAAAAACGATCCGTGTATCTGGGAATTGATAGTCACATCTGATCAGGTTGACTATGGACCTCGAGTTGGCTAAAACTACTAATAATATTTTTATATTTTTTATTTTGTTAAGATGGAAAGCCGGTGTCGCTGCTACCCTTAACTACATTGACCTTGATTCTACTGAGAAGTCCCCTAAACTGCATCCATATCCAAGTTGGAATGCGAACAAGCTGCCCATCAGTGTTCAGCCGCAGGATCAGAAGACACCATCGGGTGGACGCCTGGATGCTGACAAGGCCCAAGATGCTGGAGTTCAACTCAAGGATAACTCCACCATTATTTCCACGTTCCGCATACAGGTGGACGTGTGCGATCGTCTCTGGGTGCTGGATACCGGCCTGGCCGACATTTTGGGCAATCCAAAGCAGATTACGCCCAATTCGATTTTGGTCTTTGATCTGAAGACAGATACTCTTGTGCGACGCTTCGCTATTCCCGATGATCAGAAGAAGGACGACTCGTTTTTTGCCAATATTGTAAGTGCATCAAATAGTACGCCCAGAACTCATTCGGATCTATGTAAAATATTTTCATATTTCATATTTTAAACCTAGGTTGTGGATGCCGACCGCTCCGAGTGCCAAGATGCGTTTGCCTATATTCCCGATTTGGGTGCCTACGGCGTCATCGTATACTCACTGAGGAACGACAAGTCCTATCGTGTCAAGCACAACTTCTTCCACTTCGATCCGCTGCAGGGCGACTTCAATGTGGGCGGCGTCAACTTCCAATGGACGGACGGAGTCTTCGGTCTGGCCGTGGGTCCCATGAATCCGGATCACTCGAAGGATATTTATTTCCATGCCCTGGCGAGCACCAAGGAGTTCAAGGTCTCAAACAGAGTGCTGCAGAACGAATCACATGTGACTGGCGGCGACTCGTATTATGACTTTAAATATGTTGGTGACCGTGGAATGAATGGTCAGTCCACCGCCGAGGTCTTCGACCCCGAGACCGGCGTCATCTTCTACACGCAGGTGAACAAAGACGCCATCGCATGCTGGAATATTAAGCGGCCGTACACTCCGGATACTCAGGGGCTCATCGATTCCGATTCGCACACTCTGGTCTTCCCCAACGACATGAAGATCGATAGCGAGGGCACTGTTTGGGTGTTGTCCGACAAGATGCCGACCTATTTGTATAAGGAACTCGATCCCTCGGCCGTCAACTACCGTATTTTGATGGGCCAAAACCGCGATCTCATCAAGGGTACACCGTGCGAAATGTAAACAGTGTCATAATCACTGTGTATGCATTTTTCTATTTACATTACGACATTATTTGTTTGTTAGTAAGAGTCAGCTTAATAAACTATTGAAATTTAATTGGATCAGTGCAGTGGAGTCTCTAACCTAAATGTCTGATTTAAGTAGATTGGCGGCCAGTTGTACCTTCTCGCCTGGCTTGAAGGCAGGCATACCCAGGTACGGACAGGTGGAGCAGCGAAAGGCGTCACCCAGATAGCACTAAAAAATCATTAAAAGTGAATAATCAGATATGTAAGGGAGAATCCACTTCCACTTCCACTTACATTTCCACAGCTAGACTTGGCGTTCTCGGTTTCAGTCTTGCTCTGTCCCTTCTCACTCTCCAGTTCCTCGGCCAGACCGCAGGAACAGTTCTTGCACGCCTTGCGTTTACCGGTGGTGCTGCAAACGCGCAGACCAGCCGGATCCGGCTTCTGTTTGTCCTCCTCATCCAGTAGATCCTCCTCATCGATAAGGTCCTCGTCGTCCCCACTTATTTTCCACACATTTAAGGCACTGGCATTCTTCTTAGCAAAGGATAGCCTGGCCGATGAGCCAGTTTCATAGCCAGGTTTCTCGGCTGTCAGAGCATCACCGGCATCTTCGCGGCAGTTGATAAAACCAGATAGCTTGACCTCCTGAAGCAGACTTCCAGCCGGTCCAATAAAGGCCACCAAGTGCAACTTGCCACTGGGCTTCAGCATATGCAGCAACTTTACGTAATTGTCGGTAAGCTGAGCACATTCAATCACAATTAGGTCGAAGCTGGAGTTGGCGTAGGAGGCTGAAACACAAAGTAATCCAAACACATTACATTAGACATGCTGACTCACTGGATGTGAAAACATCTTGCGCGTTACTTACAGAAGGACAGGCGGTGCACATTTTCCAAAGCCACCTCGCCGCCGGTGGCTGCTTTTAGCTGCTCTATGCGCTTGTCCAAATCTGCACTGTCCGTCCATATGTACAGGGATTTTTGCAGACCCTTAAATTGCTCCATTGTTCTACTGGAAAGATCTATTAGTACTACTACTAGTAGATCTGTAAAGGCTATTGACGATAATATCGATAGTATCGATGACGTGCACCAACGATTAGGATTCCCACCATCGATATATCGCTTCACCACCCCTGTCGTTACGTATGCCACTATTCAAAACAGCGACAACCAAATCATACATGCCGCCTGCACTCCGTTTTATTTATATAATTGGATATTATAATTACAAACCTTTACAAACATTTTGCTTATAAGAACGTCCTGAATCATTTGATTTATTACGATTTCGTATATTTCCTACAAATATAAATGGGTTAATCTGTATAATATGACACAGAACTACAAAAAAGCTACCCTTGAAATATTTGAACATATGCTTTAGTTCCCACGTCGAAACATTTAAAAATGTATTGGTATCTTGCATTTTTAATAAGTAGGTCAAACGCGATTTCTTTTGCATTGAAATAAAATCGATATAAGGAATTGGAAAAGTCGTCATCAATGAGGTAATTGGACACCATATTTCTTTTGGCTGCACTTGAGCATAATTTTATTCCATTTAACGGTAGCTTTCTTAAAGAACACAAAACTCAGTAAAAAACGCAAAATTTTCCATTTATAAAATATATTTCTGAAATGATATATTGAAACCGCTAAAATCACTGCGATTTTTCAAAAAACAAAAAAGCTGTCTGGCTAGAAATATGCTTGTCGGTCATCACTTGTCGAAAACTCTGAACAGTGTTGAGAAACGCAAGACATATCGCCGGTAAGAGTGGCGACAATCATAAATAAGCGCCTATCGAAATATCGATACAACATCAACATCCTCCACTCAGTTTAGTTGTAGTATTATAAATATAACTCAAGCGCTAGATGCAGCTTAAACAGAAGCCAGCCGCTTCAACCGCTGGTCGCTAGTCAAGTGCTTCTAAGAAACAAATATGTAAATACTCTGTTTGGGGCTCTTACTCAAATCCAAGCACAACAACAAAGCGAATCCGAATCCGAGTCCGCGACGAAGAAGAAGAGAGTGCGTGAGAGAAACGACAGCTGCTGCTCGTGTGTTGGTGCAGGATAACAAATACAAAACATACAATAACAACAAAGCAGTGTCCAAAGTGCCAAACGAATTTGCCAAAAAACAAAAAGAAAAAACCAAGAAACCCAAACGGTCCAAAGCCCCAGCCAACGGCCCCGGAGTTCGTTCATCAAGTTCCAATGCAAAGACCATGTGCATAAATGAAGAGCTACAGTCAATTTAATTTAAACGCCGCCGCCGCCCCGCACGCCATTGCCTACGATAACGCAGCCGCAGCAGTTGCTCAGTCACTTAATCAAGGTTCGCCCCTTGATCACAGCCATCACCAGCAGCGCCAGGACATGCCGCACTTTGGACTGGGCACTGGTCCGCAGCCGCCGCCACCGCCTCAGCAGCTACAAGTGCACCACCAGCAGCAGCAGCAGCAACAGCAGCAGCAGCAGCAACATCAGCAACAACAACAATTGCAAATGTCCATGCTACCAGGTCCGTACCGGCCGCACATCGAGGAAAAGAAGCTGACTCGAGATGCCATGGAGAAGTATATGCGGGAGCGCAACGATATGGTCATCGTGATACTCCATGCCAAGGTGAGAATCGTGGTATACCGTAGAGTAAATAGCTTTAATAAGTAGTTAATAAATAGCAATTCTATTAAAAATCGCTTAAAATACTTCAGTTCTTGTTAACTCATTGTTAAACGCAAATTTATTCAAGGCTTTTCAAAAGACTTTTATAGGACACTGCCGTTCATGGCTAAAGTAAATATAATTTGTCGACTTGTATCTTTCTATGGTCAAGAATATTCGTCAGGGAAAGGATATCTGATTTAGTTATCCAGATCGTATATATCCTCGTATATATTGAGAACTTGGAAGATCATACAATCGCTGAATTACTTAGACATAACTAAACAAAAATACCTAATACCTAGTTAACTGAGATGCTTCTATTCACTTTGGGATAAAGAGTCCCGTCTCAAATATATTTCACAAAATTAAATTTTCAATAACCCCAGACAAAGCTCTTATCATCATTTGGAGGCGCTAGTTTCTAGTGTCCACTTGAAGGTGTTAAATTTTTGCGGTTTTGCAAAAGCAAAAGCAGAGACAAAATGAAAATAAATGGAATAAAATTGTCGCGGTTGCCTTTTAGCGGTTGGCGATCTTCAAGCGACCGACTGCCGCCAAATGCGAATCCTTCACACTCGACTGCCCACAAATTGAGCAACGCGAGCCCCGGTCCAGTCCAGTCCGCGTCCGCAATGACAAATAATTGAAATTAATTACAGAAAATTAGCAAAGCTGCATTGCTTGCGGTTTGATTTGATTTGCCGATAATCTGGACGCCAATTTGTGCCAATTGAATTCCATTCCTGCACCATCGTGTATATTCCAGGTGGCCCAAAAGTCGTATGGCAACGAGAAGAGATTCTTCTGCCCACCCCCGTGCATCTACCTGTTCGGGAGCGGCTGGCGGCGGCGGTACGAGGAGATGTTGCAGCAGGGCGAGGGCGAGCAAGGGGCACAGTTATGCGCTTTTATCGGCATCGGTAGCAGCGACCAGGATATGCAGCAGCTGGATCTCAATGGCAAGCAATATTGTGCGGCCAAAACTCTGTTCATCTCGGACTCGGACAAGAGGAAGCACTTTATGCTGTCGGTGAAGATGTTCTACGGCAATGGCCATGACATCGGAGTCTTCAACTCGAAGAGGATCAAGGTGATATCCAAGCCGTCCAAGAAGAAACAGTCGCTGAAGAATGCCGATCTGTGCATAGCCAGCGGCACAAACGTTGCCCTGTTCAACCGCCTGCGCTCCCAGACCGTGTCCACCCGGTATCTGCACGTGGAGAACGGACACTTCCATGCCTCGTCCACTCAATGGGGTGCCTTCACGATACACTTGCTGGACGACAATGAGTCCGAGTCGGAGGAGTTCCAGGTTCGCGATGGCTACATCCATTACGGGGCCACCGTTAAGCTAGTATGCTCGGTCACCGGCATGGCCCTGCCGCGCCTCATCATCCGGAAGGTGGACAAGCAGATGGCCCTGCTGGAAGCCGACGATCCCGTTTCACAGCTGCACAAGTGCGCCTTCTATATGAAGGACACGGACCGCATGTACTTGTGCCTATCGCAGGAGAAGATTATCCAATTCCAAGCCACACCCTGTCCAAAGGAGCCCAACAAGGAGATGATCAATGACGGTGCCTGCTGGACCATCATATCCACGGACAAGGCCGAATATCAGTTCTACGAGGGCATGGGTCCAGTGGCGTAAGTACCTAATATCGTTGCCTATCCATTAACTGATTCTAATTCCATTCAAATTCAAATTCCCAGTTCCCCTGTCACCCCGGTGCCAATAGTCAACTCACTGAACCTTAATGGCGGCGGCGACGTGGCCATGCTGGAGCTCAGCGGCGACAATTTCACGCCCCACTTGCAGGTGTGGTTCGGCGATGTGGAGGCGGAGACCATGTACCGCTGCACTGAGACCCTGCTGTGTGTCGTTCCCGAGATTTCCCAGTTCCGCGGCGAATGGCTTTGGGTATGTGTTGGAAAACGGACTGAAAAGCGACTCCTTAATTAATTGATTAACTAATCGTTTCATTTCCAGGTGCGTCAGCCCACACAGGTGCCAATTTCGCTGGTTCGCAACGATGGAATTATTTATGCCACGGGACTGACCTTTACGTACACACCAGAGCCTGGTCCTCGGCCGCATTGCAATAACCAGACCACCGAGGACGTAATGCGGACGCGACACAATAATAACAACAATAACATCACCAGCATTAGCAACAACAATAACAGCAGCAGCAGCAATGCGGGCTCACCTGCCAGTGGCAGTATGCAGCAACAACAACAACAGCAGCAGCAGCATCAGACGCTGCCCTCAATCTCAGAAGTGCAATGGAATAGTCATGGTAGCGGCTTGTCCTGAGTGCAGGACTATTGCATTTTCGCATATTTATGTATCATAAGTTACTTATAGTTTTTATTAAAGTCCTTAGTTTGTAGATTGATGACATTTCTCACACTGATTTTCCGCCACTCATGACGTGCCCTTACCTCTACATCTCTCTCTATATACCGAATCATCCTATCTTCTATATACATGTATCTAGTGCTAGTTTGGAACCAATAGATGTGTAAATGCAAGATTGCTCTGTACATACATAACTCGAAAGAAAGCTCACTGACATTGATTTGTAAGTATGTGCAAATACACATACATACAACGTCTAATTATAGTTAAATATACAATTGATATATAAGTCTATAGACGATTTTTTTTAGCAGCATTTGAGCAAAGAAATATGAACGATTTTCTTTGCTATGAATTTCTAAAGGCACCCAGAAGAATATTTCAGAAAATTCTAGTGAAAGCCATGCCAATAAAAACATTCCACATTCCTTTTTAAATGTAACATATGTATCTTTGTTTTGTATATATCTACGAAGCTTACTATTTAGCCCTAAAAAACAGCATGGCATGAATATAAATTATTTTCATTTTATTTTATCAACACCCTTTGGAAATTCATAGCACAAAACGTCGCCCAAGAAATTGATTTTTATTTCCTAAGAAACAAAGCCTAAATTAAATAAAAAACGAGAAAAAATCGGAAATTTTGACATGAAAAATACAACAAATTGTGATGTTCGTTTATGTTCTTGGATTGAGTTCTGGGAGTGATTTGACATAATTCGTTGGCTGGTCCGGGAGGGCGAGCTTGGGGGAGACTTGGATTGGATTGGTTGGCTGCCTCAAATTGGTGTGGGAATATGGCCCAGTATCGTGTGAATATATTTAAACAAAACAAGTGCAGTTCTTCCCACGGTAGCTGCCTCAACCCTCTTGGGGAAGCCGACGACTTTAATTATTATAGTTCGGCCAGAATTGCTGAAAGCTAAGCCAAGAAGCAGATATACTTATTGTTTCCGTTTTGGCCAAGCTAAGGAGTAGAATTTTCTCACAGCCCAAAAGCTATTGCGAGCTGTGAGAACTTTTCACTGTCTTTTGTTAAATATTTATGCAGTTTTTAGCTAACTGCTGCTTAGCTGGGGCCTTTACAGATTTACAATCTTAGAGATTCGCGATTTTGAATTCATTATCGCTTGCTTCCGTTCAGTGGATTCAGGGAGAAGGTGCTCGCTGGCGAGGCAATTAAACTCATCTCCCCGTCCCAGTTGGGAGACACATTTCTCATCAGAGTCAGCCAAGCAATAAGAAGCCATAAGTCGAGCCCCTGCAACCCCTAAGATGCACTTTCGGAGTGAGAACGAAAGACTCAAACAACAAACCTCGGTTGCGTGAGAGAAAATGAAAAGAAATGATGATGATGATGGAAAAACCACCACCAAAATGTCCGGGACTCTTAATTGGAACTGCAACCTCTTAAGGTCGTCGTCGTCGTCTTATAAGAAGCTGAATATGAAATTAGTTTGGAATTTTTAATGAACATTCATTCCCCCCACTTTTCCCCGGATTCTTCCTACCCCGCTTCAGCAGGGCTATACTCGCCAGGTATAAGTGCGATTGTTGCGGTTGCTGCTAGAAAGGGGGAGACAGCGACAGCAATTTCTAAAAGTTCTCAGGACTGCTACACATTTTCATACCTTACTACTAAAAAAAGTTAATTATCTTGAAAAAATCTAAGTCTATACAGTCTTGAGTCGTTCCGTTCGTCTGTCGACTGCTGTTGTTTTTCACACGCTGGGGAAAAATGGAAATTCTTGCAAAATACAATGCGTGGGAAATCGTTTGCGTGGGAGTCAGCCAAGAAAAATCAAGGGAAACTATATATATATATATATATATATATTGTATTCACGAGACTTTGGACACGTACTCTGTTTAAGCTGCTAAATCCAAAGAAATACGTTCAAATTGTCGTATCGATTGGGATCACATCGAATTTTCAGAACTTTTCTGGAGTTTACACTTATCAAACCAATAAAACCATTAATAACTTTATATTTTCCGGAAACTTAGTAGAAAATAAAAGAACTGAACTGTTAAGAAAATATCTGTAATAAACATTTACATATTTTGTACCACGTTCAAAAGAAGTAAGAATGTTAAACACTTAAGACAAGTACACTGGTCGTCAAAAAAAATGCCGGCGAATAGAAGCCATTGATTCTGATAGATCTGAACCGGTAAATTACTAGTCCGAAACTGAAAAGTTTTCGTCACGTACCAATTTTAAGAAAAGCGCGGTCAAAGTATCGTGCACTGCTTCGTTTGGCACTTTTCAAGGCTTAATAACTCCCAAACCTTACGTAGCCTTAAGTAGAAAGGCCAACGCTGTTTTTAAGCTTAATGCCAGCTCTGGGCTACGTAAGGTTTGGGAGTTATTAAACCTTGAAAGTTCCGATCCAAGCAGTGCATGATACTTTGACCGCGATTTTCTCAAAATTGGTTCGTGATGGAAACATTTCAGTAGCATAACACACATTAATTTATTTTTGTTAACGTTACTATTAATCGTAAATAAAATTTGATATCAGAAACTTTTGAAGTTGAAGGTGACATAGTCACTTTTATTTCACCTCGTTAAGAGGTGTTTTTGTTTGATTGAACAAAAAGCTAAAACTATTACCACTATTTTCGAATACTATTGCTAAGATATTCAGGGTAAGAAATGTCTGAGTCTGCTGGTTAAGTTTTCCAATTTTTAAACAGGCAATGCACTTTTATTCCCTTAAGAAATATGTTTCAAACATTTGAAGAACTTTTATTATACCCTTGCAGAGGGTATTATAATTTTGACCAGGAGTTTGCAACGTAGGACCACTATATCTTAGCTGCCATAGGAATGATGGGCAAAGGAATTGAAAAAAATTATAACTTCTCTGTTTTTCAACGTATTTATATAAACTTCGAGATATAGCTGTTTTTACGGCTTTAATTTCATTAAGATCGGACAACTATCTCATATAGCTGCCATCGGTCGATTTATATAAAAATATGCAATTTAACATGTACAATTTAAAATTACACATGTTTTAAACATGTAAAACTTCGATATTTTTTCTATTTTCCCAAAATGTATCGCCTTTTAATGATCCAATTTCAGACTGCAAGGGTATACAAAACTCGGCTTACTGAAGTTGGCTTCCTGTCTTGTTATACCCGGTACCCATAGGGTACAAGGGTATTATAAGTTAGCGCCAATCGAGAATCTACATAACAGGCAGAAGGAGGCATCTCCGACCCCATAAAGTATATACATATATTCTTGATCAGCATCACCAGCCGAGTCGATTTAGCTGTTTCCGTCTGTCCGTGCGTCGTGTTGGTAAACAGATCTCAGAGACTATAAGAGCTAGAGTTACCAAATTTGGTGACAACATTGGAATCTGTTTTATTAATCTGCGGGCATTAAGTTTCCGGCCCCGAAAATCGTAAAAACCTTTATATAAGCTATAGTCGTAATTTTTGGCTTAAAGTATTTAGATAAAATAAATAAGTAGGCATTGGAGGACGTTTTCTGAAAATTTTAGTAAAATCGGATGATAAACATGGAAGATATTAAACAACAAAGTTTCTCTGTATGCAACTTCTTCTTCTTCTGAGCGGCCACAAAGGCAGTAGCGAAAAAAAGTGTTGCGCGCTTTCGGCCGAAATGCAGCTGCGTACAGTTGGAGAATTTGTATTTTTTAAACGTTGCTCAACATGCTCCTAGCATAATTTGACTTTTTTAAATGCTGATCAACATGTGTTTACTAACATTTGCCTTCATTTGTCAACATTTTATTATACCCGGTACCCATAGGGTACAAGGGTATTATAAGTTTGTGCCAACCGAGAATGTATGTAACAGGCAGAAGGAGGCATCTCCGACTCCATAAAGTATATATATTCTTGATCAGTATCACCAGCCGAGTTGATTTAGCCGTGTCCGTCTGTCCGTCTGTCCGTCCGTGTGAAACAACAGATCTCAGAGACTATAAGAGCTAAAGTTACCAAATTTGGTGACAACATTGGAATCTGTTGCACGCAGATCAAGTTTGTTTTAAAATTTGGCCACGCCCACTTCCGCCCTCAAAAATCATAAAAAACGTTAAATAAGCTATACTCGTTTTTTTCGGGTAAAAGTTAAAAAATACAAAAAATGAATAAAATAGAGCGGACGTTTCCTGAAAATTTCAGTAAAATCGGATGATAAACATGGGAGATATTAGCAATA
>VNKF01013374.1:0-14501 GCA_008044355.1 Drosophila lacteicornis
TGGACGACCTTCGCGGAATTCGTCTTTGAGGGAGCGTCGGCCACGATTGAATTCGTTGTACCAGTTTTTCACAGTGCTATAGGATGGTGCTTCATAGTCATACAAAGATTTAAGTTCATCGCTGCACTCTTGTCGTGATAATCCACGCCGAAAGTTGTGAAAAATGATCGCACGAAAATGTTCACGAGTTAATTCCATTTTTTTGCGAAATTGATTTTTTTAAGTAACTGTAAACAACACAAATGATAGTCGTACGTCAAACCGTTCTGAGTACGTTTATGCTTAAAAATGTCGAACTTTTCAATGGAAATGTCAGATTCCACCTAACAACACTTAGTGTTGCCTAGGCCAGAAATATATATAGCAGCCCACGTAATTGTTACAGAAACAGGAATTTGGGCTTATAAATATTGATTTAGAATTACTAGTTACTAGCTGACTAATTATGTACCTTTAGTTAATGGTTTCTAGTTACTAGTAACTAGCTATAATTTATTGGTTTCTAGTTACTAGTTATAATTTATTGGTTTCTAGTTACTCGTTTATATTTTCAAGTTACTAGTTACTAGTTCTTGGGTACAAGTTACTCGATTGACTTGTCTACACTTTTTACACGCCCATGTTGATTCTACATTCGTTCTACATGTATTGCCATAGTTGTAATTTATTTTATTGTGTTAAGGTCAAGGCGAATTGTAAAATGTTTATAATTACACGAACACACACACACACGCTGGCCAAACATGTTTGAGCTTGAGTTTTGCTTGTTTTGTTGTGCTCAAGCTTGAAAATGAAATGCGAAAAAGGCATGTATATTTATTTTTTTTGTTTTATCTTTTTTTTTTGTGTTGCTGCCATGAGGAAATGAATTTCAATTGAAGTTGTACAATAAAAAAAAAACACAAACATTGACCTCGAGCTAACAGCAATTAAAACAAAAGGTAAAGTGAGAAAAAACAACAACAGCTTTTTTTACCGCTGGCAATTAGAATTTTTCTAGCTAAGCTCTGAGGGCAATTTACTAATTACACCGAATCTCAGCCATCTCTCTCGCTCTCTCTCTCTCTTTCTCTGTCTCAGGGTTCAATGGACGCTTTATCCTTTACCGTAAATTGATTTACATACATACTGCTGCGGTTGAACCTTTAAATTTATGCCCCCCATTGAAATCGGCGGCTTCCACCGATTTCGTCTAGCGCGAAATGCGTCGTAAAAACGCACAGCAAAATATACACATACTATATGCGGCGAGTACGAGTATATCTAAAAAAAAAAAAAGAGCACATAGCATCAGTAAAAAATCAACGCAAAACGGAGAAAAAGTACTTGTGCAAATAAAGCGAAATCACTTTGAACACTGAGCAAAAATAGTGATGGCAACTCTAGATCAAAGCTAGATCTTGCTGTTTGCAAGTCTGGAAATATATAATATTTCCGTTATGCTTACATTTGTTACAAAAATCTATACTGGGTTTATGTAAATCATGAATTTATAGTGACAGTTGAGATGCCAGACACACACATGAATTCATCTATGCATATTGACAGGTGAGATGCCAGACCTGTAATATTTAATTTGAATATACTACTTTTTTAGGTCTGGCAACTCATCTGTCAACATGACTGCATGAAAAGTTAGTTTCGAAACGCATTTAATAATCTGTAAAATATTAAAACTGGTTTTGTAAAGTATCTATACCTGAAACTAATGTAATTTCTTGCTGTGCACTCTACTATACTAGATGTATGTAAATTGTGCATGACAAAGCCAACAAAGCGAAGCTACCAACCGATCCGTTGAAGTTTGTCGTCTAGAATTCGTAATACATTTTTTATTTTTCGCGCCCTCTGTGTACATATGGATTTTTTTTTTACGGGCTTGCCGGCTAATCGGGTAGATGAACCCAGGTTGTTTGTTATTTTTTTGTAGTTTCCTATGGGGATTTCCAAAGACCAAAAATATTTAAATAGTCCCTTTAATGGTGGCTTTGATTTTGTCTTAATATTTATATATTCTCTCTTAATTAAATTCTCAACTGTAAACTTTACGAAATAATAGAACAATATTCAAGTATTTTAAGCAATAACCAAGCTCCATCATCATTTCCCTTTTATATATATTTTTTTGTTGTATTTTGTGGCGATGCGGGTGTCACCTGAGTAAAAGCGTGTTTGTGTTGATATGGATTGTAAATTATCGCTACGCCCACGAGCCTCAAGTAGGTTCATACTATATATGTGTATATTCCCCTTACCCATTCCCTGTGTCCCCTTACTTAGCCCTTTTTGCCATGGGCGTTTGGCCGGTTGTTTATGGAAAACTACACAAAAGGGCAAAACAAAAACAAAACGATAACAAATGGAATACAAATAAAATTCATTAAACTAAAAACTTTACATGTACAGAGAAGAAAATGGTTAAAGTCTTTATTTGGGTTTTAAAAAAATATATTTAAGCATTTAATTACAATTTTATGTATTTTTTATTACGCAAAAATAAAAAGACTTTGTCTAAAATTAAATTCAAAATGTGTTTAATTTAACAACACAATAGTATCATGAATATCTCCACACTAAATTCGATTATTCTTAGTTTTAACTTCAAAATTAAATAATTATTTATTTTATATATTTCTTTAACTATTTTTCCATTTGTTTGTATTTTTTCTATATTTTTTGTAGTAGTCACAAATGAAGAACTTAGTCAAATTCCAAACGCATTCTGAACTTATCGCATATTGAATTCCTGGCATGCACAACAACGACGACGACGATGACGGCACCTCCCCCTTTTGAGCCAACCTTCCTTCTTGGTCTTGTGCTTCTTCGGGGCTTGTTTCGTTGTCGTTTAATTTTTTGTTTAATTTTTTTTCCACCCCCCTCCTGTGTGTGTGTGTGTGTCTAATTGCAAATGCCAAACACGTTGACAGAGGCGGCAGCGTTTTTCCAAGTTCCAAGCAGCTCTGCCCATATAGAAGCACATGGCTTTGGCCATAGATACTATATATACATATCTATCTATATACTAGATCCAGACCCAACCCACCTCAAAGTGTTTAGATCGTAGGGCCCGCTCTAAGGCGATCTTGATAATCATGCTGCAGATCATCTTAACCTCAATATCAATAACTTGGCCCAGAGACATGCAACAGGTGCTGTTCTCTTGATTGGCTATTGTTTAAACATTAAGTAATGCCAGTAAATAGTTGATTTAATCAATGAGATAAGCGATATTGAGGGGCAAATTGTGGCATGGAGCGGAAAAAATAAAGATCTAAGGCACTGGTTAATAAATAATTGGTTATAGAATTTGTTTTATTAAAATAAATATATTAAAATATTTTAAACTATATATTGTATTTATAAATATTATATGTTGTATATAATAATATAAATAAACACATGTACTATATTATATATTATATTTAGAAATATAATATGTTGTAAAAATATTAAATATTATATAAATATTATATAATACTTAAACATTTGTAAATTAAGAGCAAAGTTCTCAAAGCAGTGTTGGGCACCGAATATTAACTTTGGAGCCCTAAAAATCATATGGCAAGCTAAGAAGGAAAGTAATTCGCCTTGGCTTGTATATATTTTGTTTTTGTATACTCAGCGATGTATAGGTTTTGTTTTTGTACCCTTAAGCCTGCTGTTTTTCTTTGGAAAATCGTTTAAAATGTTAAAGGCTTTTCTTTTTGCAATCTTTTTGCAATTACAAAATAAAAACAATTTCTTAATCATTGGCAATGTCACAGCCCGAACCCTCTCCGTTGACCCATGAACTTTTTGGCCAATCTGCGGCTGCTGGTGACCCACTTCAAATACGCATCGATCCACCCCAGCAAAGCTTTTGCTTTCGCAAAAAAAAAAGACTAACGATAAAAACACACAATTAAAAGCTATTGCAAATGTCGAACAGAATTTAATAGAGCATGAAACACGAAGGCAGCACACAAAAAAAGGTTGACAAATCCCATTCCGGCGAGAAAATGAAATGGAAATTGTATGCGAGAGATGCGGCAGAGTGTCATCGATTAGCCGACAGGCAGCCAATCAATTGCCTCACTCGCTGACAAGTGCCACAAGTTCCTTTCGCATCCTTTCAAATATAAAAAAATATATATAATATATACAAAGCCGGAACAAAGACTGGAAATAGAAGGAGAACACACCTTGGCCGATAGCAGATGCAGCGGAGAAACCCTTGTCAAGAAGAAGGCAGGAAGCATCCTGTCCCGCGATCCTGCCAAATTGATGAATGCATCCGTTTGAAGGCAGTAGGAAGGAAGGAAGTGCCGAGCTTCTAACAGGTGCTTTTTGTGTGTGCTCCCCTTTTGCCTTTTATCTGAACCTGAACCCTTTCCTTTCCTTTTCTCTTGACCAAATGACCTAATGTGCGATCCTCGCTCCCTTACAAATTATGTAGTGTAGTGTAAAAGCTTAAACAGAGGGGACCCTTTTTTAATGGATCCTTGTAGCATTTAGCAATTCTAATGCCAAAAGGCCAAAGCCAAAGCCAAAGGAACCAAGTGTTGTGCCAGCCCATTTGCAACACGATCCGATCAGATCGGATACTGTTGCCTGGGCTTTTTTATTTTTTTTTTGTATTTTTCAGATCGTTTTGCCAGCTACCCTCGGGACAGTCTATAAATTTATGGACTAAACCGCCGCCTCTCCTTCCATTCCCTAAATGAATTTGTCTCTAACGCCCAATTTGACTTTCGGGTATTCGTTTCGTATCTTTTTTATTGGGCTTCTTCCGCTTTTTGCGGTCTCTTCTTCAGCTGCTGCTGCTGTTGATAGTTCGATTTCTAAGGGTATTCCCAGGGAGTCCGAGTCCAAGTCCCAGTTCCAAGGTCTTTATTAGGGCCTTTCCGTCTCGGGTTACCTTCTCATTTCGCTGGGCCGCAACTTAAAATGCATTAAGTGCCGTGCAATTAAGTTTTATCGATCCTCGAAAATCTGCCCATCTTGATTGCCGCTTTGTTATATATACAGAATATAAATATATATATCATATATCCTATATGTAGGCAGGTATATGACGCCTTCGTGCTCCACATATATATGCATTAAGTATATGAATTATGAATTGCCGACGCGTTAACAAAATAATTTCGTTTAACTTAATTACATTTTTTCGATGTTCGGCTTCCTGCGGGTTCTTTTCTTTTTTTTGTGTTATTTTTGGGGAGTTTTTGTTTCGGTTTTGTGGATTTATTGGTTAATATTTATAAGAGCTGTTTATTTTGTATTTTATTATTATATTTTATATTAAGGATTTGGTTTTAAATTGGCTTTAAAGTATAGAGATTTACTTCTATTAAATCTTTTCTTTTTCAAACAAGATTTTATAACTCTCTTTAACTTTAAGTTCTTTAGATTTTAACTTAAAAGTTCTGAATCCTTGTTCAAGCTCTTTATTTATATTTTTATTTCTTGAGGAAATTACTCCAAAGCACATTTTTATTCTTTTTAATAATGCAAACATTTATTTTTTATTTTAATGCTTTTTTCCTTACTGCTGCTGCTGCGGCTGCTGCTTTATTTTCAAGGTCGAAACTGCAACGAATTATGGTCGCTGCTGCTGCTGCTGCTGCTAAATGTTGCTTAAGCATTTAATGTTTTTAGTGTGCGGAGATATCGCTGTTCGTCATCATCAACTTAACGTTAAATTTAACGTTGGCAACCACTCAGGGCCTTCGACTTGAAGCGTCTTAAATTGCAAACCGCATTGGATATATGCTGTCCGGTATGCGAATGCGCTTAGCACGACAGCAAACATTTGTAGTTATTTTGTTTTTATTTTTTACACCGAAAGAATATCATTAAAAATGTGCTTAGGAAAAGAAGCAACAAAATACAAAGAAAATAACTTAAATCGAAGACTTTTAATAAGGTTTTGATAAGGTTTCCGCTGAGATGTAAGTCAGAGTAAGTAGTACAAGGGAGGAAGTTTGAAAAATAAATTCAAAACTTATTTAATTTAGTTAAGAAAAGCTTAAATAAATATTTATGTGTTATATTTATGTTCAATATTTATATTTAACTTGAACCCCTCCATATTTAATATTTTAAAGGCTTTAAAAATGTAAATAACTTTATCTAGCTACTAAATTTACGAAGCAACAATTAATATGATTTTTCTACTTGGATTCGCAGGATTTGTGACCCGTTTCTTAGGTTTTTTCTTCACCTATTTTATATAAAATATATTTTTATTTGTATAAAACCTGAGGGTATCTTTTTTTCTGTGCATCATACACAGTTACAAACGAATGCCGACATGTGCTAGTACGTTTTGTGCAGCTGCTAATTACAGTTGCTTTTATTTATTCGCTGCGGATTGTTGCTTGTTGTTTCGCCGCTGTTCTAATGCAGCTTTTATGTGTGTTTTTTTTTTCAATTTTTTTTTTTCAATTCGCCTGCTGGCTGGCTTTTTTTGGTATTAATGTCAATGCTAACCTTGCTCTCTTTCATTTGTTCACTCGTGTGTTTGCATTGCAATTTGTGCTAGTGCTGTTATGTCGCCGACAACTTAGACTTGAACTAAATGCTGACATTGACAGATATAGTATATGTTGGATAAATATAGGAATAATAAAGATAAATCCAGAATTGATCCAAATTGAGGGCAACAAACTGTTAACAAAATTATGCAAAATAGAAGCTCTTTTGTCTTTTCTATGAAGCAAAGTTTTAACGCAATTGCGTTAAGTGATTTGTAAGCCAAAAGTGGCAACAAAAAGTCACAGAAGAAAAAAATACATCAAATAAAAAATACAACAAAAAACAAATGGAGGAGGCTGCACCCTGCCTTGTTTTTGTTGTCGCTGTAAAATGTTAATGAGACAGGCACGAACTGTGAACGGAAAATCGCTTTTCGGTTCTATGTGCACATTATATATACAGACAATCATATATGTTTGTTTGAAAGTATATATCTTGAGGTAGTTGAGAAATATTTGAGTTTACAGGTAAAGAAAATTGAAGACTTCAAATAATTTTCACTTCATAATTTTCTCATACATTTTTAAATGCTTTATAATGATGTTAGATATTAAAAATGTTAATAAACCTCTTGATTTTCCCCTAAAATCTTGAAATACTCCATACTAAAATCTTTAATAAAAATGTAAGATTTAAAAAATCACTAAGATAATAATAATCTTAAAATCGAGTTCTTAAATATTTTTAAAAATTTTTCTAGCTTAAGAAATATAGGTTAAAATATTTGAGTATACAGGTAAAGAAAATTGAAGACATCAAAAGTGTGTGCATAATTTTCTCATACATTTTTAAATACTTTATAATGATGTTTGATATTTAAAATGTTAATAAACCTCTTGATTTTCACCTAAAATCTTTAAGTACTCAATACTAAAATCTTTAATAAAAATGTAAGATTAAAAAAATCACAAAGGTAATGTTGAAGGTGTTCTTTTGGCTCAAAAACAAGTTCTTAAATATTTTTAAAAATCTTTCTAGCTTAAAAAAATATAGCTTAAAAAACCCCCATTAAAACTTTGTAAAAATAACTAGATTTTGCATTATTTTGGGCCTATTATTTTGGCCAACAACTGTGAATATGCCAGGCAGAGAGCATAAGCCATACATGTGTGACTCTATTGGTTGTAACAATTAGCACCATGCACATGGACAGCCTTCGGTGTTGCTGTTAGTCACTCCATTTAGCCCGTCATTCAGTCATTCAGTCATTCAGTCAGTCAGTCAGTTGTTCAATTCCCTCGACTGCAATTGTATGGTTTTTAGTTTTAGTTGCTATTTAGCATGCTTCTTTGTGCAACTCGCAGGTGAGACACGAAATTTAGGTCAACGCATATATAATATATTCATTCTAAAAACGCCTCGTGTCTGTGTGTGTCAATATTTATCTATTTGTGTTGGTCAGTTCCCAAAAGCAACAAAAACAATTGCAAAAGCAAAGCAACAAAGCAGCAAAGCGGCAAAGCGGCAAAGCAATCATTTAGTTGACAAACTCATTTGCTTTGCTGCTTTGGAGATAATGACCGCCAGCACAAAAGCGCGAAAACAAAAAACGTAACGGAAATTCATCGCTAAAAAAAAAAAATATATATATATAAACAGAGTCCCAATAAAGTCGGTGATATATATACATATGTATCTGTGAAGGAACTAGTTCTTGCCTTGCACAAAACGAAGCCTTCAAAAAAAGCTACAGGTGGCTTTAAATTAATTACATGCACTTGTTAATGAGACAAGTGATGAACCTTTTAAGAAACTAGTTTCGAGGGTTTCAGCTTACTTAATATTTAGCTTAATTAAGCGAAGGGATATTTATAGTATTTTTGTATAAAGAAAATTTAGTTTATTAGCTTTTTTCGGTTGAATTTATTATTAATTGTTTAATTGGAGTTAAGGCATAATTTTTACAGTTTTATGTCACCGTTTTAGGTGATTTTAAATATTTTAAAAACTTTTTATATTTCTAAAAATGTTTCTGATATCTTTACCATTTCTTTAAAAGCTTTTTATATTTATAAAAATGTTTCTGATATCTTTACCATTTCTTAATTGATTTAATTTAGTACAAATGGGTTTATTTTATTAAATTCTTGTAACTAAAAATACTCAAAACTTCCAGCTAGATTTAAAGCCTGCCTTAATTTTTTTCCAGCTTCTTCCCTTTTGTTTTTGTTTTTTCCCCCAAACCGCATCTGGTTGACCTTCCCTTACCGTTATATAGGACCGATTACAACATATATATATATAGGTATCATCATCATCTGTCAACAGCAACAATTTTAGCAAAAGCAACTAAACAAAAAGCTGGAAAAAATCAATAATGATGATGAGCTGCTGCGCCGCTTAAACTTGCTTCACTCTTGCTCTCAATATTTATTGCCAAAGCGAGCTTGTTTTAACTGTAAATAATAAACAAAAAAAAAAAAAAAAAAAAAAAAAAACACTGTTTTCCAATGCAGTCACAGGAGAGGAGGAGGAGGAGCAGAGTTGACCCACATTTGCATACGAAACGAAACTGAAACAAGCTAAAAACGGGGAGATGAAGACGAAAAACGAGAAAAAACAACACAAAAAAAGAGATTATGTTAAGCAAACACCCACTTACAACATGCTAAATCCCCACCCCCTCGTGGCATCTTGGCATCTTTGGTGATTTTGTTACAAATATGAAATTATGCGTATAAAATGTATTTCGGTTTTATTTTCTGCCTTTTTTTTTCCTCAGCCAAAACCGCACTGTAAATGCTGCTCTGTTCATTATGACGTAACTTGGCCGCTGCTGCTGCTGCGGCGGCTGCTGCGCTGCTGCGCCTGTGATTACGGACCCGGTGTTAATACAGTTAAAGCGGCCTAACCTTGAAAACCGGTAGATTTTTTTTCTTCGTTTTTTTTTTGTATTTATTTGTATTTTTTTTACTCAATTTCATGTGTGTCCCACTGCTGTGTGTGTGTGTGTGTGTGTGTGTGTTTGTGCATATCATTTATTACTTGGCTTTTATTTATAGTTTGTTGCTGTGTGTTTGTTGTCTGATTATTATTATTACTATTATCATTATTTGCCCCCCTTGGCGTGCCTGTGTTTGTTGGCAATTTCACTTGCAGCCAAGTCACTCAGCCAAACAAAAGACTTAGGCAACGAACTTGATATTGATATTGAAATATTTGACATTTGTCAATATAAGCGAGCGTGTGTGTGTGTTATTTGATGGGTTGGAAGCACATCAAAAAGTTACGGTATAAAAAAAATTTAGTGGAGATAAATTTAGGCTCTAGAGGATATAGTAACTATTTAAAATAAGAAATATTTTTATTAAGAAGGCTGTCTTTGGTCTTCTTTATTTTTTTAGAATATAATTTATCAATGAATAAATAAAAAAATATTGTGAGCTTGTTTATTATAATAAGTAAAATAAAATATAAATAATTTTATTAATAAATGTTAAATGATACGGTATAAAAAAGATTAACTGAAGATAAATTTAGGCTCTAGAGGATCTAGTAACTATATAAAATAATAAATATTAAATTAGGAAGGCTGTCTTTGGTTTACTTTAATTTTTTATAAAAATATTGTTGGTTGTAAAATAACCACAGGATTTTTTTGTTTAATATTTAAAATGTAATATTAATTCAAATACAAATCGGAAATAAAGGCTCAAAATATCAATTAATAATTAATAATTAAGAACTAAGCTAAAGAGGAAGAAAACCTTAAAATATTTAGCCTTTTATAAATTTAATAATGAATAAATAAAGAAAAATGTTGTTCTTGATTTTAAAATAGGTATAATAAAGTATAAATAATTTTAATAATAAATAAATAAAGAAAAAAGTTAAGCTTGTGATATTTGTATGAAATATTAATACATTAATATTAATAAATGTAATATTAATACAAATACAAATCGGAAATAAAGGCTTTAAATTGTAATTATTTAAGTATTTTAATAATTAAGAAATAAACTAAAGAGGAAGAAAACCTTAAAATATGCAAGTCTTTTAAAAAATTTAATAATGAATAAATAAAGAAAAATTCGGTGCTTGCTTTTAAAATAGATATAATAAAGTATAAATAATTTTAATAATAAAGAAACATGTTAAGCTTGTGATATTTGTATGAAATTCTTTCCCAGTAAACTTATTTATTTTATTTAACAAATTTCTTAAATATTTAAAATATTCTAGCAAAGCCCAGGTTAGCTTTAAAAAACCAATCAAAAACTGTTCCCTTACTTAACCCCAATCCGTTTGGGAAAAAAGCGAAATGCCGGGTGACAACACATTTGATTTTTTTCGACATTTAAAATCATAACCCACAAATATCAATTTTATGCAAATCTCTCTCTACCAACGGCAGCTGAAAATTTCACAAATCCATAGGTTTTTAAGCAGATAATTGACCAATGTCGAGATGGAGATGGCGCGGGGAATAATGGTTTGGCTATTTCGGTTGATATTGGCTTTGAAATTGCACAATTTCTCATATGAGACTGTCTTTTGTCTTCTGCGAGCGCTGATGAAATTTCTTTTGAACGAAATTCGAGGTGGCGATAAAAATTTCACATATCTCTCTCGCCGGAGAAGAGTTGCCAAAAAAGAAGCTATATACATATATGATATATATATATATGTAAGTCTCGGAGATATATATACTCGATCGGTTTGTCAATGGCTGCGTTTGTCAAGTCGAAAACCAGTTCAGAGAGGTGCAGCCTCAGCGGCAGCCTCAGTGTCAGCCTCAGCCTCCAATGCAATGCAATGTGCTTAACGCATATGGCATCGCATCGGCAGCGGTATCGGGGTGTATCGGGGTGTATCGGGGTATTGGCATCGGCATCAGCTATATAGTACGAGTTGTCAATGCTTTAGTTAGTCGTGCGAGAAAGAGAGACAATCGCAGCTAAATGCAGTTTCATGCAGTCATTCATTCATTCATTTAGTCAGTCACAAGTCAACCCTGACCTGAAAAGACTTACTATATGTACGTGTAACGTATGTATGGATGCATATCTATACATATGCATATATATATAAATTTATATAGGCATGCCAGTATGTTTGTTTTGTTTGCTTTGGCTTGGCTTGGATGCCTCTCTTTAATGCGCCCTGCAAATGCATCTTTATTGATAATTTGTACCTGCTAAAGTTTATTAAAAAAATTATAAAGAAAACTATGACAATTGAAGGGAATTTATTGTGTAAAAAAATTAAAACATAATTCATGTACAGCTGTTTAATTTTATTATGAAAAACTTAAATAAAGTCAAGTCTTTAATGTGGCATCACAATGTGATTAGTTCACGGCTTCCCTTTGTGGCTATATTGTTTTATTTATATATATATTTTAATATATATATATATATACATATATATATATTATATATTTTCTAATTCTTTTACAAGTATATTTAATTTTATTATCAAACCCTTAAAAAATCCTCCATAAAAACTCCCTCTAATATCACCCTAAAAATAGCTTAAAACTCACCTTAAAACAGCTACAAAATCGTATCCTTTTCTATCTTTGCTGAAGGATAAAACTATACTTAAAACAAATGCATTTTCCAACCACATTCTTCTTTGTTTAAACCTTAAACGAAATGCATAAATTAAATGCATTTAAATGTAATAAACCTATGGGAGTTTTCCCAGCTAATTGCCTCAGTAATTGTTTGAATAGTTTACATTTAATATTCGCATTTCATTTTCTTCTTATGTGCCTTTGGAATTTATATTTATTTAAATGAAACTAAGGGCGGAAATTAATTAGCATACAATCAATAAATAAATCACATAGTTTGGCATTCGAACTTAACCAATCAAAAGTCATTACAGTTTATGAGTGATTTAATTCGATTTAAACATAATTAGCATGAAATATCGAAATCTATCGAATTACGCCCGCATCGTTTTTGTTATTATATTATTTTTTGCACATGTTTATTTTTGGGTTTTTTTTTCTGCCTCTCGTGGCCGGTCCGAAACGTGTTTACTTTTTTTTTTGTGATCTTCTGCCAAAAAAAAACCTAACTGTTTTTTTGCTGGTGTTTTTTTTGCTGTTAACAACGAGAATGAAAACGAGTTCTATATTATTTGTGTGGCTGCTTTGATTACAAATGTTATAAAAACGTGTTTAAACAAAAAGAAAAAGAATATTAGCAATAAAGAAAAAATCGAAAATTTAAAAATACACAAGTATAAAACAAGTTTCCATTCCTTTGCCAGACGCATCAAAGTTAATAATAATAATAATATAAAAAATTGTAAGAAATTCGCAAACGATTCGCAAGTTATTGACACTTTCCAGAGAGAGAGAATAAAATTGAGAATTTGCGAATATTTGCGAATATTTCTCACAATTTATTTGTTTTGTTTTAATTTTTAACTTTATTAATTTTTTCCTTTTATTTGTTTTGGCCTGCCAGCTGTTGATTGGATTTATTTATGGATTTTGTGTGGGCTTAATGCATTAAATTTTTAGCGTGATGATTATACCCGGTACCCATAGGGTACAAGGGTATTATGGGTTAGTGCCAACCTCTGTCCGTCCGTGTGAAACAACAGATCTCGGAGACTATAAGAGCTAGAGTTACCAAATTTGGTGACAACCTTCTAATAAATAAAAAAAAAAAAAAAATGACATTTCCTGAAAATTTCAGTAAAATCGGATGATAAACATGGGAGATATTAGCAATAAGGTTAGAATTTTAACACACCGCCCTAAGGCACTGCTGTTGCAAGCTGTGGCCGACAGGTGGCGCATTCGAGCCTTGGCCGTGCGATATAATGGCGCCAATGTATGTATGTTTGTACAATATAGTGTATGTACAATTTTAAATTGCCTTTTAGTGTGAAGCGCAAACGTTTAGGTACCGGGTATCTCACAGTCGAGCACAGTCGACTGTAGCTTTCTTACTTGTTTTTAAATTGGAAATTTATAAAATATATTTTTGGTATTTATTCTTCTTGAAGATTTTTAATAATTCATGCGTTTATTTGTAGAATTAATGAACTGTGTGTTAAATATTGCTGTAATTTGTTAATTAACTTTAAAATTTATTTCTATTATTCTGCATTTTGTATTGATTTTTCCTGCTATATTTCCCATATTTTCTTTTTTCTTTTTCTCTCTGATCTTATCATTTTTGTATCCATATCAAAAAGGTAAAGGTAATTCAATTAGGAAATTGTTGCCCAAGAAAAATAGGAAAAATAATGCATTTTCAGGGCAAAGCGAACAAAGGGCAAGAAGAGGGTGAGATAGGAAGACAAAGAAAATACACACACACACACACACACTCACACACCTTACGCACCACATCATCATCATGATGATCGTCTTAATCATTGATGATCATTCATTGCCTCTTCAGTTCTTTCTTTCCATTTGTTCTGCTTCTACTCCTTCTTCTTCTTCTTTTGCTTGCTCCTGCTGCCTCAACTGCATACCAACCAGAAGCAGCAGCCAAAAGCAGACGGAAAAAAACTCACTCGCTTCCTTTTTTTCTTTTCTTTTTATTATTTTTCAAATGTATTCTACGTTCTTTTCGCTGCTTCTCTTTTTCGCTGCTCTTCTTCTGCTGCTCCTCCT
The DNA here is from genome assembly GCA_008044355.1 of Drosophila lacteicornis. Lineage (NCBI taxonomy): Eukaryota > Metazoa > Arthropoda > Insecta > Diptera > Drosophilidae > Drosophila > Drosophila lacteicornis. The sequence goes on from VNKF01013374.1 coordinate 14,111, forward strand.
ACTCTTCCCACTGCTCTTCTTCTTTCGCTGCTTCTTCTTCTTCTTCTTCCTCTTCTTCTCGGTTGGCAGCACTTGAGACCTGTTTTTCAGTCTCCGTCTGCTCGTCTCTCCCTCTAACCCTCGGCTCGCTTCCTTTGTGCTGTGTATTCTCGCTTGTTGTTGATTCACTGCACAAATAAATCTCAGCTTTCCCAGCCAGCAATTGGAAGATCGTTTTTAAAATAATCACCTAGACGAGTCTTTTTCGAGTCGTTAAAATGATTAAAAAAAGATTCACTTTATGGGCGACTCGAAAAAGAATTAAAAACAACTCGAAAATGAGTCGTAATTGTTCGCAAAATATGATTCATGAAGTAACAAAAATAAAATGTAAGGCAAACGAAAACTAATC